>VXBR01003725.1:34705-47125 GCA_013400215.1 Cisticola juncidis
CAAAAGGGATGAGTAGCGTGTGTGTGTGTGCCGGGGGATCTGCCGCACGCTCCTGCCTTTCTTCCACCTGCCTGCCAACAGGGAAGGGAGGCAGGTGCCGGGTGAGCTTTCCAGGGGGTGAAAATGAGCCACGGCAGCACCCCCAAGGCGTTGCTAAAATAGGGATGCTGTGGGCACGGCTGCTCCCCAAATGTGGTGCCCACTCTGGGTGGGGGTTAGAGCCAGGTTTTCTCCTCGTTTGGAAATGCATCAGGGAGGGGGAGAGAGTCCCTGCAGTGCTCAGGAAGGCTCTTTGAAGGGATCATGCAATCCTAGAATCCCAGGATTTGGGTTGGAATGGGCGTAAAAGATAATCCCATTCCAACCCCCTGCCTTGGGCAGAACCACCTTCCTCTAGACCAGGCTGCTCAGAAGAATATTTGGGGAGTTTGTGACGGAGGGGGAACCCTAAGATTTGGAGTTTTGTGGCCTCCACAATGCACGTAGACAGATCCTTCCTTTCCATCCTGGTTCTCTGAAATCCTTCCACTCCCTCCAAATTCTGTGACACAGTCTCACCAGGATACCCCAGGTTTCTGTCAGTGGCCATGCAGAAGTTTACTGAACATGAAACCTCTACCCAAATCTCAAGTTAAAGTGGGGATGAGGAGGCGAAGGTTGTATTAAAATTGTTTATCACTTACACAGAATCACAGAATTGTTCCTGTTGGAAAAGACCTCTAAGATCACTGGCACAGGCTGCCCAGAGAAGCTGTGGCTGCCCCTGGATCCCTGGAAGTGTCCAAGGCCAGGTTGGGCAGGGCTTGGAGAAACCTGGGACAGTGGAAGGTGTCCCTGCCCATGGCAGGGGGTTGGAACTGGATATCTCTAAAGTCTCTTCCAACCCAAACCATTCCATAATTCAATGATCATCAAGTCTAGCTCCGAACCCAGTACCACCCTGTGTTCACCACTAAACCATTCCCTCAAATCATTAAAAATTAACCTGGTTTTGTCCAAAATAGACATGGAATAGGGTTCCCTTCCCAGGAATTTTGGGAAACCATGTTCAGAGCGCATCTCTTTTAACTGGGACACAAACTGTGATTTCTTCACAGCTGAAGAGTTCACATCAGCACCTACCCAACTTCTGCAAGAGCTTTGCATTTTGGATAATAATAAACATCCATCAGACCAGACCAAGGTGTCAACCTTGTCTTAAATCTTGGAATACACACCCCAGGCTGTGCATTCCAGATGTCACAGGAAAGCCAACACCAGAGAATTGTTTGGGAAAACACCTCTAAGATCATAAAGCCCAAGCATTAAACCAGTCCTGCCAACGTCCCCAAGTGCCACATCTGTTAAATCTGTGCAGGGGTGGGGACTCTGTGAGTGCCACAGGCAGCCTGCTCCAACACCCATCCCCTGATTGTGCACATTGGATCACACAGAACACACAGAGATCCCACAGGGAGTGACCCAGTCATGCTCTAACCCAGAAGTGCCCCATTAAATGCTCACCTAAGGCACAGAGGTCCAGACCAAGAAGGGATCTGAACTCACCACACCCAGACTGGCCACCCCTAAGAGCACCTTATTTCCTTTCTCAGCCCCAAAACCAGAGAGTTTCCCCTCAGGCTATTTGGTCTGGATGAATTTGTGGCTTTTATTGAAGTCTTGTGGGTCTAGAGGAGACCCCTGAGGCTCAAAAAGCAAATACTCAAGAGTTTCCAGGCAGGATCCTGCCTGAGCTCTGAAAGAATACCCCCCTCTCCTTAATTTGGGCACTGAATGACCAGAACAGAAGTTCTTCCTCCTCTCCTCCCCCCCAAGTACTTGTATAAGATTGCCTGTGACATTTAGAGCAGCTAAAATTATCCCAATTAAATATCTCCACTGGTTTCCCTTTGTTCTCTTTTCCTTTCTAGTTCTTTCCTTCCAGACAGCTGGAACACATTCTTTAGACACTCTTTAAAGACAAAAGGAAAAAAAAACCCTCCCTACCCCAAACACCCAACAACTAAAACTCACATAGCTTCAGCTCAGCTTTATTTAGAAACACAGTTGAAATAAATGTTGTGGAGAGTATTTTAAGTTCCTCCAGGATTCATCCATGGGAGACAGGAGAGTGGTCTCAGCCTGCCTGATAAAGTCATTCCTTTGTGGATTGCAGGTCTGGTGGAGGTGTGGGAGAAGGGGATAAAGGGTTGTGCACTGATTTTTGGGGGATTTTGGCCTCTGTGATGTCCCCCCTCTTCCCCACATGTTCGTGATGACAACACCTGGCCCTGTCGACTGACCTGTCATCTTTACAAATTCCCTGCCAATCTGTTCTGGGAGAGAAAAATTCCTTCCCAGCACGAAATTTGGCAGCTGCCTCTTCCCTGTGCCTGAAGCATGAATCACCAGAGTTAAGTAACAAACCCATTTATACATCAAGACACAATCACTGTCCAAGCAATCATTCTGTGCTTTTCAATGTGAAGCCCATTATTTGTAGATTCTGTTTATATTCATCTTTTCCCCGCTCTTTTCTTCCATTATTTATTTTTCCTGTACCTTCTGGATGTTTTGCAAGACAATGAAAAACTTCAGAAGGAGGCTGGAGTGTTAAGCAGAAGCAGAAAATATTTCCCAGCCCCCAAGGATGGTTGTTTTCTATTAATTTTAGGAGTTTCAGGGAAATCTCTCAGGGAACCTCACCAAAGAATATTTGGCAAGAACAATTGGTTCCCTAATGAGGTTCTGGGCCACCTGGTTTGTGTATTAATATCTTATAAATGTATTTACACACCCCTACACACTTTAAAACACCTGTTATTTTTACTAATATTTTCTTGGTGCTGCTCTTCTGTCTTTTTAGCACCTATTTCATTCCTCTGCTCTATTGGCAGTTATGAAATGAGGGATTCCCGAATGTGTTTGGTTTGTTCTGCTGAAAATGAAGTTTTTGCTGGGTTGAAGCAGCAGTGGGTGATCCACATTGGAGGGAAGATCTGGGGAAGGCTCAGGCACTGAGAGTTTGTGGGGGCAGAGCAGGATCTGCTGATGTTATTAAGGCTGGGGAAAGCAGCAGGACTTGAGCAGGATTGCAATATTCAGGAATTGGCACAAAATAAATTTAGGACAAGGCTTGTGTCACTCAGTGCTTGCTCCAAGACTCTCAGATGAGGTTTCTCCTGCTGCCTGTGAGCTGTGTCCATGCAGGACATGGACTTGCCCTCTCTTTTCCACTCAGAGCTGAGGTGCCCCCATCAAGCTCAGAAAGCTCTGCCTTAAATACGTTCCTTTGTCTCAAACAATGATTTGGTGAGCACAGACCTCTGCTATTCTAAATTTTCTCTTCTACTGTGCATCCAAGGTGTTGCCCAGAGAAGCTGTGGCTGCCCCATCCCTGGAAGTGCCCAGGAGCAAGTTGGACAGGGTTTGGAGCAGCCTGGGGTAGTGGAGGATCCGTGGCAGGGAGATGGGAATGAGATGATTTTTAAGGTCCCTTCCAACCCAAACCATTTAAGGGTTCTAAGATCTCTCAGGCCTCTCTTTGAGAACATTCACTACAAAACACTAAAACATCGGTTTTCTCAGAAAAGAGGGATTTAAACTCGGGGAGAAGTTAAATTCCAGGTCTGGTGTTTGTTCTCACTGGGCCTCCCTAGCAGTGAGCTTGTGGGTGCTTCACCACAGGGCAGATTGCAAATATTCACCCAGGCCCAGGTTATTTCTGCATTTCTCCATCCAAGGTCTGTGTTTCCAGCACAGGGACATCTCAGGGTTGCTGTTCCCTGAGGTAAAAAAGTTTTCTGTCTTCTCTTGCCCAAAAGGTCTCATGCCAGAGCCAGAGAAGACAAACTGAGTCCCCAATCCGTGTTTCCAAGGTTTTTTATTCTTTCATCATCTCTCAGTTCTTTCCCAGCTCTGCAGGGCGTCCCCAGCAGAGCAGGACACGCTCAGGACTGGGCAGATCAGAGGGTCCCAGACCCTTTGTACCATTTCCCTGCTCCAACCACCATCCACAGTGAACTTTTTATTTACAGAATCTTACCAATACTCACTGCCTATGTTAACATCTCATTTCTACTCTAAACCAATCCTTGTGATACAACCCAGCAGAAAATGGGGGAAAAGAACAAGAACAAGGAGGACAGGACCACTCCCCAATTCCTCCATCTTGCCTCTTCAAGCCCATATACTAAAAATCCTAAATTCTACATTTATACTCTGTGATAAACTAACTACTGCTTATTTTGAATTCTCTCAGCTTGTGATTCTTCATGCAATGTGGGCATTCACTGCCATGGACAGGGATCAGAGGCAGTGTCCTCCTGGGCTCTGTGTGAGGCTCTGACCCCCTTGTACAGATCCCAGACCCCCTGTCCTGTCTCCTAACCCTCCAGGGTGGCCAGAGGGATGTCCTGGACTTCAACAGGGACACTGCACCTCAGGACAGCAGAGCTGGTATTCATATCCTGAACTCCAAACTTAAAAAAAAAAAAAAAAAATTAAAGAACCCCATGTGCCACCCCCCCCCCGAATGATGGACTGACAATCTCAGCATCTTTTAGACATCAGACCTCAGGAGGGAGAGGGAGAGGGAGAGGGAAGGGCTGTGTGAGGGGCAGAATTTGGCAGCTGGGCTTCATTAACTCTGTTTTTCAGAGCTGCATTTGTGTCTCCAGAATAACAATGATGCCCTCCCCGGCCTCACCTCCCATCCCCTCACGGCCGTGTTGGTGTCGAGCACCCCCAGTGCCCTCTGGGCCGTTATCTCTTTCTCTCCCTAACACATTAAATTGCCATCAAAGAGGAGTTTTGCAAATATGGTTTGTTGCCTGTTGGAGTTTTACATTTCAGGGGTGCTGCTGCTGCTGCTGCTGTTGCATATTTTGTACAATTTTATTTTCTTGCAGTCCATTTTTTCCTAATGGGCTCACTTGGGGGTCTGTTCAACCAGAGGGGAGAACGGAGCTGAGCAAAATTCCTGCTGAGAGACCTTTGCAAACCTCAAGGAACCTTTCTCAGAAACAGGAATTCCATGTTCTTAATGAGATCATTTTCATAAAAGTCTGGGGAAATAGCAGGAAGAGAAAATAGTGACAACAAAATAGAGATAATCACTAAAAATAATTTTCAAGCAAACCAAGAGTGCTCTTGGTGTAATGAGACAGAAAAAATTCAAGAAGCCTAAAGGAAGAACATTTTTTTTATGATACATCAGAGCCAAGTCAGGGAGTGAAAAGCAATCACATCTCAAGCCTGCAGCTTGGTGTCACTCTCCTGGTGCAGGGCTGGGGGAAGAGTGGGGAAATGGGATAAAATCCCATTGGGGAAGAATTTGGTGCCAGGATGTCTGCAAGAAAAACTAACATGGGTGACGAATGTGATGTGCTGGGTTGGGTGAAAAAGGTCACCTGTCTGTGGCTCCTTCTGGGTGATACCCTGACCTCAATTAAAAAACAAGTGAATTCCACAAGAGGTGGTGAATCCAACCTGGAACACAAAGGCCAGCACCGCCCTGGACAGGGACAGAAATGTTGGGATAATTTGGTGGTAAAATCATGGAATCACAGAATGGCTTGGAAATGGGTTGGAAAGGACCTTAAAGATCATCCAGTTCCAACCCTCCTGCCTGGCCAGGGGCACCTTCCACTGTCCCAGGTTGCTCCAAGCCCCATCCAACCTGGCCTGGAACACTTCCAGGGATGTGGCAGCCACAGCTTCTCTGGGTGTGCCAGGGCCTCCCCACTCTCACAGGAAGAATTTCTTCCTAACCTCTAATCTAAATTTACTCTTCTTCATCCTAGAGCCATTCCCCTTTTTCCTGTCACTCCAGGCCCTTGTAAATTGTCTTTCTCCTTTTTTTTTTTTTGTGGGCTCCCGTCAGGTACTGGAGGGCCACAATTAGGTCACCCCAGAGTCTCCTCTTGTCCAGGCTGAATATTCCCAATTCTCTCATTTTTATCTCAGAGCAGATCTGCTCCATCCCTCTGATCATCTCAGTGCTTCCTCTGGACTCGCTGCAACATCTCCCTGTCCTTCCTGTGCTGGGACCCCACTGCAAATTCCAGGTGGGATCTCTCCAGGATGGAGCAGAGGGACAAAATCCCCTTCCTCCCTTGCTGCCTGCACTTCTTGGGCAGCAGCCCAGGACAGCTGGCTTTCCAAATTCCATGGATATAATTCCATAACCTTTGAAAGCTGCCTGATGGCAGATGGACCTGTGAGAAAGCACAGGCAGAGCAGGCTGGAGTGGCAGGAAACCCAGGAAAAACGGGAGGAGAGGAAAGCAGGGACAGAGGGATCTCCTGTGGTGTGTTTGTCACGGCCACAGCCTGAGACACCCGCGTGGGATTGGTGATTAAACACTTGGCTGGTGGCCTGAAGTGACACCTCCAGCACATCCCTGCAGGGTTTCACAGGCTGACACCACCCTGGTGCCTCCAGAGTGTGAGGACAAGGAGGTGCCAGAGGAGGTGTGCAGAAGGACATCCAGCTCAAAACCCATTTTCCAGGAGTTAGCACCAAAAAAAAGGGAAAAGGGGCAGGGTTGTATCACCAGATGCTCTCCTGATCTCCAGAGATTCGTGGCTCAGGCCCTGCATGAACCAAAGCAGAAAGTTCCTAATTTCCATGTTCTTCATAGAGATTTTTTCCTTCCATAAATTATCTTTTAAACATTTTTATGGTTTGGAGATCTATAATAGCAGGGATTTGCACAGATAACCAGACACTGTGTGAGGAAATTCCTTCTTTTTCTTTGTTCCAAGCTTGGCACTTGCTCTTTTCCAATGATAACCTTTAGTTCCTGCATCAGAAGAATCAATAAACCATCAGTCCCTAATGATTCCTCTCTAGATCCTAAAATACCATTTCTTTCTCCAGATCCTGGAATATCCTTCCCTTTACTCTTTCTTTTCCTTGACTGGATAAACAAGGTTTACACAGCAATTCCCTGTGCAGAAGGCACTTTATTAATCCCTTCCATTGGTTAATCTGGGCTTTTTTTTCATATCGTTCATGGAATAAAGGCACCAAAAAACCACCCCAAAGAGTAATCAAGATGTGAATAAAACAAGTTTTTTTCAAGGGGAATGGAGACAGAGAAGAGAGGACAACAGGAGATATCCTAGTATTTCACTCTTCCTTCCACTTCATTCTCTCCCTGCAGAGCTCCAGCCCTGAGGTCTGAACTGAGGTGTAAAAACAGCTTTAATTTCTTCCTCTTCAATAAGGAAAAGTCTGATCTTCCAACTTCTTCCATGTGACTCCTCAAACTGGCACCACAAGTCTGACTTCTGATGACTTTGCCCACAGACTCTCAGTTCTGCTGTTTCACCAGCTGAAAAAGCCAAGTTTGCAGCGAGTCAGCTCCTCAGACTTCTAATTTAAATGCAATGCAGCACTTCCTTCAAGGCTTGTTCTTTATCAGATCCTTCTCTCCATCCTTTCCACCAGCACTGCTGAGCATTTGCAAAGCAGCAGCATAGCTGGGTACAAATTTCCACAGGAATTTTGTACCCAGCTGAAGCTTCGGTATTTCCAGCAAGGCAGAGTGGGCTGTCAAATACCACAGTTTCCATGTTGGGATCATTTCTTCCTGTCTGAGGAAAGCTGGTGGGAAGCCACTTTCCTTGACAAGGAGAAAGCTGCTGAAGCAAAAAATGGGACAGCTGGAAAGGCAGAACCAAGTGAGGCAGGCATCCACATCTTCCCTTTCCTGGGGAGAACCTGCAGATGGATCCTTGTCACCCACGGAGAGCCATCAGGACAGGGAGGATGGCAGCTCTGTGGAGTGACAGATGAGTTCAGCCTCTGAGAAAACTCTGGAGCCTCCAACTTCAAAAGGATGTGGAGCTGCTGAAATGAATCCAGAGGAGGCCTTGGAGATGTTCCAAGGGCTGGAGCCACGCTGGGAGAGCTGGGGATGTCCAGCCTGGAGAAGAAAAGGCTCCAGAGACACCTCAGAGCCCCTTCCAGTGCCTGAAGGGGCTCCAAGAGAGCAGGAGAGGGACTTGGGGCAAGGGATGGAGGGACAGGAAAAGGGGGAATGGCTTTAAATTGACAAAAGGCAGGGTTGGACTGAATATTAGGAAGAAATTCTTCCCTGTGAGGGTGGTGAGACCCTGGCACCGGGTGCCCAGAGAAGCTGTGGCTGCCCCATCCCTGGAAGTGTCCAAGGTCAGGTTGGATAAGGCTTGGAGCAACCTGGTCTAGCAGAATGTGTCGAGGCCCATGGCAGGGGGCCATTAAAAATCCTTTAAAATCCTGGCCTTTAAAATCCTTTCTATCCCAGACCATTCAATTTTTCCATGAAAACCAGCTTGGCCAGGTGTTACCACTGCAAGTGTGGCTCTAAGAATAATTCCAGTCTTGGGTATTTATCCACCACAGCCATTCTCAAAGACATTTGATAATTGCTGACCTTTCTGGGGTCTGATAGTTGATGTTTGGGCCAGGTGTTTATTGAATTTCTCAAAGAGCTGGATGGAATCAGCTCTGTGAGGGTTCAATACCTCTGAGGGTGTCCAGAACCTCACAGAAAATGGCTTAAAATAATTAGTGAAACAGCATGATCAAGCATGTCTTGAAAAATCAAAAAGGCTTTAATAAAAGAAAAAAATAATACAAAACCAAAGAACAAAGCTGAACAGAAATAGGAACAGGTCCTACACACCTGCTACAACATTTTGAAAATGCCTCGAGCACCTTTCTTCTCTCTCTTATCTACAAAACAATCAGGGAGGGTCCATTGGCAAACTGCCCATAGAAACAGCTACAGGTTTTGAAGAACAGCTGAAAAATCCAACAGGTGCTCCTGTCCTGGCACTGAGCCCATTGACATGAGAAGGGCATGGAAAGTTCTAGCTGAACTTCCTAATATGTTTAGAAGCAAACTGAAATGTCTTTCCTTAGGCAGAAATGCCTATTCAGGTGTAGGGGTACTTTCCTTTAGGTGTTTTATATATTAGAAAGAGTAAAGTGTCCACTGAGCCAGTTTGAGAGGCAGAAATCTGAAATCTCATCTCATTCCAACAGATTTTGGGACAAACTGAAGCCAGAGCAGAGCTGAAGTAGCTCAGCTGGGAGAGCGTTAGACTGAAGATCTAAAGGTCCCTGGTTCAACCCCGGGCTTCAGCAGAGTTTTCCTGCAGTTTTGTGTGCCCAGGGCTGGGCTCTGCAGTGCAGGAGAGACCTGGACAGCCAGGAGAGATCCAGCCAAGGGCCAGGAGCACTGGAGGGAACTGGAAGGCACTGGAGGGCACTGGAGGGCACTGGAGGGGACTGGAGGGGACTGGAGCATCTCTGCTGTGGGGAGAGGATGAGGAGCTGGGTGCAGTGGCCTTGAGAGAGTGTGGAGTTCCCCTCCTTAGACTCATCCCCAACGAACCTGGAAGTGATCCTGGCAAGGGGCTGTAGGTCCTGCTTGAGCAGGGCTTTGGAATGATGCCTTCAGTTTTATCTTTCATGTTTCTCAGATTCTGTGCTGCCCAGGGGTGCAGTTCTGAGCCTCACATTCAGTGTCACTCAGCTCTGCACAGAGTAGGGAGACAAAACAAATCCTTTTCCTGCTGGAGACCAAGGACAATCAGTGCAACTTTCAGGCTCAAAAGCACAAACAAGGTTGGACTGAAGGGAGAAAACAAGAAAGATGGGATTTCACAACCTGGAGCTGTAATTGGACAATTAAATCCCAATATGCAAATGAACCAAAACATAAAAATGTAAGACCTCGTGACAGGTTGTCCATTTTGTGACCATTTTGGGTCCACCTTGGGTGTAGCCCTGGCCAGGCTCTGTCCTGCCCAAGGTGTATCCTTAAAGGTCTTTCAATAAATATCTACTTTATTCCTTAGCTTTGTCCAGTTTCTGTTCCAGGTCTGCCTTCCCAAAGCATTAGGAGCAGGGACCTCCATGAGTTCCCTTTGGACCTCAACCAGTCTGAGCCTGTGAAAGAGGGACAGGGTTTTACAATTCCAGTACTTCAGCAAAAATTGTGATACGAAGGGATTTTTGTTCTTTTCACTGCCTGTTCTCAGTCCTGTGCCATGGAATTTCCTGAGAAGAGGTGGAAAGGTTGACCCACAGGTGTATGGCCAAGCAGGAAATCAGAACTGGATTTTGGGAATAGGAAAAACCCCTTATCCATGAAAGTGATTTTTAGCATCACAACTGACCTTGAAGCAACCCCTCTCCCTAAGATTTGGTTTTTCCAGTGAAGGGTTCTAATGTGTTCCCTGTTGTTTATAGGGAAACAAATCCCAATATAAGGGCTGAAGTAGCTCAGCTGGGAGAGCGTTAGACTGAAGATCTAAAGGTCCCTGGTTCAACCCCGGGCTTCAGCAGAGTTTTAGGAGTTGGAATCAATGATGCATCCCTGGAAGTGTCCAGGAAATCCCTGGACGTGGCACTCAGTGCCCTCACTTAGTTGACAAGGATGTGATGGGTCAAAGCTTGGACTCTAGCTTGGAAATCTTTTGGGTTTATGATTTTAATCTGATTTTAATCTGAATTTAATCTTAATGGTTTTATGGTTATATCCTTGTGGGTCCTTCCAGCTCAGTGTACTCTAAAATTCTGTGATGAAGTTTTCTACTTTTTCCTGACCATTTCCTATTTTTACCCTGACCGTTGTCAAACGATGGTGTTCAGTGTGCAGACACCCCACTAAACTGAGAAATTCTGCTTTGTGTTTGCTCCTTTTTCCCTTTCTAATTCCTGTTCCATGGAGCCCTTCAGACAAACACCAGAGATAGGACACAAAATGCCAGTTATCCAAAAAGACAAGTGAAAAGCAGCAAACCCTTGACCTTCTCAAGATCAACCCCAATGCTCATCCAATGCTCTCCTTTATAGCAGGACAGGGACTCTTCTTTCCCCTTTCTTTTTCTTTCCCCTTTCTTTTTCTTTTCCCTTTTCCTTCTGGTGCTGCTCTAAAACCTGCAGACCTCAGGCTGTTTGATCCTGCAGCATTCCCTGACCAGGATATGTTTAAAATAACTTGTATATAAACCAAAAATATCATCACCTGCCTGAGCCTTGGTGCAGTGCCAGGAGTCCTTGCTGGGCAAATACCTCCACCAAGAGCCACCACCCAAATTCAACACCTCAAATGCAACACCACAAATGCAGCAGCTGCTCACCCTGGACCTTTGCAGCCCTGACGCCCTCAGGCAGGATCATCTGGCCCAGGGATGCACCAGCTGGAAATTCGCTTTTACTCCAGCTGTCCTTGCCTGGATCTAAATTAGGCAGGAGCCTCCTGGTCCCCAAATTGGATCAAAGTAGGTCAGAAGTCCCTGCATGGCCTGTGTGAGGGATTAAATTATATCAAATTTTGGGCACGTCTTGGGCCTCATTTTCATTATGAAAGCAGAGCTCAGGTGCTATGAACATCCCAGATACTGCCCTCAGGTTTAAGAGCAGTTCACACACCATGAACTCATTAAACCCCTGGGGAAAGGCAGCCCTGAGCCCCAAGGACAGAGGTAAACCCCAAAGCAGAGACACCGACCTGATGGTGACCCAAATGGCCTAAATGTGACAATCTGTGTCCTCCCAGACAATGCCCAGACAGAGTTCCCTGCATAGCAGGAGACAGGAAATATTCCCAGGAAGAGATTTGGTCTATTTTTGAAGAAATGCTGAGAGATGTGATTGTTTAGACTTGGGAAGAGAAGGTTTGGAGATCTTAGAGATCCTTCCAGTGCCTAGAGGGGCTCCAGGAGAGCTGGAGAGGACAAGGGATGGAGGGACAGAACACAGGGAATGGTTTTACAGTGTCAGAGGGCAGGGTTAGATGGGATATTGGGAAGAAATTCTTCCCTGTGTTGGTGATAAGACTCTTGCACATATTTCCCAGAGAATCTGTGGCTGCCCCATCCCTGGAAATGTTTGGCCAAGCTGTATGAGCAACTTGAACAACCTGATCTAGAGGAAAGTGTCCCTGCCCACGGCAGGGGCTTGGAACTACAGAATTTTAAGGTCTCTCCCAAACCATTCCATGAATTCTGTGACTTCTGTTGGGGCAGAGAGGGGAGGAGGTTTTAGCCCTGCCAGGTGGGTTTAGTCTGTCCAAACAGGACAGAGCAGTTCCATTTCCTTTGGCCACTGTAACACCCGGAGCAGGGGTCCTGTCCCCCCTCCTCACCGGGTCCCTGCCCTCAGCCAGCACCAGGGGATGCCCAGGCAGAGCTGGCACCTTTGTGCCCAAGGAGGTGACAGTGACACCTGGGCTTGTTCCCCTCAAACATGAGCTCAGCACACGGAGGTAACTCAATGAAATTAATTAATGGATTTCAAGCCTGACCCACAGCTTGGGAAGGCAAAGGAAACGCCCCTGCTGGTGTGAGCACTCAGGATCCACTGCAGGACCCACAGAAATCCCAGAGACCTCAAAGCAGCTCTTACAGGAGATGAGAGAAGTTTGTGGGGGGGGGGGGG
>VXBR01003727.1:0-15476 GCA_013400215.1 Cisticola juncidis
CCTCAGGGAGTTCTGAGGAGAGATGAGTGTGAGACACAGCGCTCGTCCACAATAAACCATCTACCTCGAACTGCCTCCCATCTGACCTCTGCTTCATCACTCTTAACATCGCTGCCACGGATCTCTGAAACAAAGAACCCACGAGGACCATGTACCATTCCCGCGGCGTATGGAACGGTCCACTTCTCGTCACGGTGTTCAGGAGCTGGCCGTGTGTGGAGACACAAGATCTCAGAAAGCAGCACCGTGATAAGTGCACTTGTCTGTTGGGTACATAATTGTTTTGGATTTTGGTCATAATTGCACAATATTAAATCTTACATTGAGACACTAATTTTGAATATTTTAGAAAAGCGAAAGTTGTAGTTAACAATATATGTTGCTGATTTAGCTGAAATCAATAGATAAGCTTTGCTGGAATCAGTTAAAAGTTAGAGGATGGTTAAAAGAACCCAGATTTAAGATAGGCTACCCTGGATCTAGTAACTCATTGCTTGTCAACTTTATGAAAAACAGAGAAACTAATCAATAGACACAAGACAATTGCAAACCTCTCATTTCCAGAAACCCATTGAAATAGTCCTGGAAAACAGGATACAAGGTGTTCTGCCATGCATTGATCTCATCTGCATTGAAAAGGTTCAAAGTTTATGTTAGAAATGAGACACTTGACAAGGCCAATATATCAAGCAGCAATTCAATTTAATCATTAATTAGCATGGTAAAGTGTGAGCAAAGAGAGTGTGCTGGGTGCAGTGGAAGGATTTTCCCTTCCAACTGCAAACCGATTGCTGTACTTGGTGGTATTTTATTTGCTATATTCATACATATTCATATGTATTTCTCAGCAGTTTCTATTTCCAGTTTTTAATGTCATTATTCAATATCTACTGTAATCCATTTTAGATTTTAATATTCCAGGATGTACATCCAGAATATGTATTCCAAGTGGTGGGATCCAGCTTCCAGATGTGGAGTCCAGCTTCTGTTTTCCAGGTCTATCAGTCTTGGATAGTGATGCTTAGTTTTTCTTTTTCAGGAACCATAAATCAGGGAGCTGAAGTAGCTTCTTCCATATCCAGGATTTTTTTTTTTTACCAGTCTGTGAGAAAGCCTTTTTACATTCTAAAACTACAGTTTAAAATTCTGTAATACAAAACAAGTTTCTAAAGTTATAATTCAAAGACACTTATTACAGAATTGCTTGAGATTTATACTAGGTAATCGCAAGCAAATTTTGTTAAAAAAAACCCTTCTCCCATGCTTTCCTCAGTTGTTTATTAGAATTCATTTTTGTAACTGTCCCATGGCCATGTTCTACAATTACAATTACACAGATTCTTTTTATTTCCCTGACACGAAATACAACTTTATATTTCACATTTAGAATGAGGAAAACTCATTTTACTTCCTCCTTTGTGTGACCACTCCTCACAAAAGGACAACCGACCCATTTCAGGGAACAAACTACACAAGCTTAATAGCCTTGTTGTCAATTAGCATACAAAGTGGGGAAGAGGAAGTGACAGGGGTATGAATGTGCATTTGTAATTTGCAAATTCAACATTTTTGTAAATAAAAGTGATTTATTAAAATATAAATATTGATCTAATATCAATATTCAATTGTGACAGACAAAAGAGTCTCTAACANAACTTTTAACTGATGTCAGCAAAGCCATTTCAGTTAAATCAGCAACATCTATTGTTAACTGTAACATTAGCTTTTCTCAAATCTTCAAAATTAGTGTCTCAAAAGGCTTTGCATTTACCTGTGATCTTTGCAGTGCGTATTAGAGAGCTATCCCACGGGCTCGCTGAGCGGTATTTCAATAAACATACACTTTCTAACTTTACCAAGAGTTCAAGAGATTTTGTCCCTCACAGTTGTATATCGGTATTAGATCAATATTCATATTTGAATAAATCCCAAGTGTTCCTCTTTCCTCTTGGCCACTGGAACAGGTAACATCACCGGGGCTGTTCTGATAGAAGAGCTTAGGCCAGTCGGCCCTGCCGCTGCCTCTCTCCTTGGGGGAAGTAGGCTCAGGCCGGCCGGACCTCCAGGATCAGGTCAGCCAAGCCCTGCTGCTCTCTCTGCTAGGCGGGGGAGCTGGCTGGAGGTCTGGAGCCAGCCAAGCCGAGCTGGGTCCCTGATTACACCTCTGGGCCCAACTGGGCCGAGCCACCTCGCCTGGTTGCCATGGAGGGGTGAGCAAAGCCCCCTCCCCCTCTCTTCTGATGACTCCTGGGGAGAGAGGAGATGGGGAGAGAAGCCTAGTCGCTCTGAGGAAGGTTGCCACAGAGACTGCCTGGCTGATCACATTGACCATCCACAAGCCTGGGCAGATTTCACCCTTCCTTAGTAACACGAAGATTTTGAAACTTGACCCTTCCTTGAGAGTGAGGAGAGATGGGAAGAGAGAACATAGAGAAAACCCAGCATGAAGGCAGATGGAGAGATATGTGAAAAGAACAGGGCATATGACTTTATCAATATTCAGCTCTTTATTAAAATGATCAGCTCTTTATTAAAGTCATCAGCTGGATGGTAGGGTCCAACAGGAGTTTTCCATGCTGCTGTAGCAATCCAAAGGAGTAGGTGCTGTTTTTGTTCATCACTCCACTGCAAAGAGTAGGTGCCAAGTCTTTGTTCCCATAGGAACAGCTAGAAGTTCTCTGGTCAACCACCAGAAGGCAGAGCTGTGAGGGGTCTGTCACTGTGTTATGAACAAAATTCCTGGTCAGGGGGGTGTGCCAAGCTATCTGTCCTAGCAGACAGTTTCCCCATCCCCCAGAGGAAAGCACAAAACACCCGTTAGCATATTAAAAAGAGATTTGAGCCCAGACTGCAACCCAACCCTCCTCCCAAATTTGTACAGTCTTCTCCCTGCTTTTTTTGAGAAAAATGGGGTTTTTCTGTCTAGCAAATAATCCCTATTTCCTCCAGGCTAGAGGTAATCCCCCCACACCCCAGCCAGTCCAGGGAAGCCACCCTGGAGGCAAGTTGCCTGGCAACTTGCCATGCCTCATTATCAAGAGAAAAGAAATGGCCGGGCCCTTAATCACCTGGACTAACGACCCTCAGGGGGGAAGCCTCAATTGCATATGCATTTAGACATGCAGATAGGCTCACCCTGGGGAATCCTGGGAGGTTTTTTCGGGGGAAACTGAACCCCAGAACAGAAAACTAGGTTGGTTAGGAGAAAATTGGATTGTGCCCTGGTCGAGCGGGAGGTAGATGCACACTCTGACCCGGTTTTGAAACCTCGCCATGACCTGTGAAGAGCTTAAAAAGGATGGGACCTGGCCGGCGAAACTGACTGAATCAGAGAAGGGGGAACTCTCGAAGTTCTTCCCTGAGGGCAAGGAGCTGCCTCTGCCCACTGCTGCAGCAGATTGCTCCACCGCCCTGTCGCCTGAGAGCTGACCAGAGAGAGCTTCTAGCTGTTCCTGTGGACCTGCAGCAGCACCTGCCTCTTCGGATCACCATAGCAGCGGAAAGGACTTTGATCAGACTCCGAAATCCTGCTGACAACTTAATAAAGAACTGATCACTTTAATAAAGAGCTGAATATTAATAAAGGCATTTGCCATGTTCTTTTCAACTGGAGTGCAGATCAGCTCTTTACCCTCAGCAGAGGAAAAAACCTCAAGAGTTTCTCATTCTCTGTCCCAGTCACTTCTGCTGGTCAGCTCCCATTCCATTCAGACTCCTCGTAGGTCATGGTGAGTCTTCAAACTAGGCCAGGGGGTGCGTCCACTCCTTCCTCAGCCAGAGCACCATCTAATTCTCCTCTGATGCATCTAGCTTCCCATCTTGGGGTGCAGTTCCTCTCAAAAAAACCCTCCCAGGATTCACAAGCTTGGTTTTATTTTCATATACAAATGCATGTGCATTTGTCCTGGTCGCAGCAGAGGGCATCTCTGCTGAAAAAGGTAGTTACAGCGAACAATTACAGGGCTATCTAGACAGGAGCCGCTCCTTTTCACATTTTAATGAGGTAGTAGAATGCCACAGGGCAGCTTCCCTTCATCCTCAAACTTGCTGGGGTGTGGGGCTACATCTAGCCTAGCTGGGAGGGGGTCAGTGGCTCTCTATGAACAGCAGCAACACCCCAGCTATGGGGTTCTCTNCGCAACCCCACGACTTTGGGGTTCACTAAAAAAAAAAAAAACCTCATTTTTTTAAAAGGCTGGGTGATGGCACAAATTGGGAGGACGGGGTTGCATTTTGAGTATTCAGAAACTCTTTTAACATGCTAATGGGTACTCCGAAGTTTCCTCTGGTAGGAGGGAGCGGCTGTCTCTCTAGGACAGGGATGGCACAACCTTTCCCGACTGGGAAACACTGGGGGTTCCAGTGCTCCCCCCTTTTTACTCTGTTCAGAGCTCGGCCGTGGTTCTTGTCAGCAGCGGCTGCGTCTGTCAGCATGGCTGTGGCTGCCCGGCGGCTGGTGTTCCAGAGACATAGCCCTGCGCCTCTCCCAGGGCCACAGCAGCAAACACAGGCAGCTTTTTGAGCTCTCATACCCACTGGGAATTTGTTCATAACAGAGAGAGAGTGAAAGACTAGTTGGAGGAAGGATAGAGGAGTTGCCTGCTGGCTGGACTTCAATTAGAGCCATGGAACTGAACTCTATATGTAATTCATCCCCTCAAACCATGAGAAAGATATGCATTTGGGGAGATGATTGTTTATTTGTAGATTTTTGAGCACTGGTGTTGTGATAGACTGAGTGATATTGATCTTATGAGCTGCTTGAACAGAGAGAGATGAGAAGCCTTGAGCCAGTGGAGAAGTGAAGAAACCTCTGTGTTCCCTGTGATGAGGAATCCCTTGTCTCTGGAGTTGTGAATCTTTCAAAGGGGACACTCCAATATGCCTGAGTTCACATGACCCATGGGCGGCTTGGCAAACTGCTCATGGAAAGAAGGGTTTGAGTAGTCGTGGAAGCAAGGTTTTTTCCCCTGGGCGGATGTTTCTGTGACAGTTAAAACCCACACAAGCACTGTTTTGTCAGTGTGATCCACAGCTCTAAAGAGACTCCTCTCCTAAAGAAGGAATGAAAGACTATTTTCCAAATTATGAAACTGACTGAAAATCATAAGTTGTCTCTCTATGTTGCTTGTGGGAAAGTGAACAGTTTGTGGGGTGAGGGGAAAAGTTTTGAAAGATTCATATTTCCCTTTTTTCCCCCTTATTTTAGTGTGTGGTAATGAATCTATCTTTGTAAGCTTTAAGTTGAGCCTGTTTTGTCTTTTTCTTCCCAAAGTCAATCTCACAGAAGTAAAAAGGAGTAAACACAAAAACCATCATAAATTTAGTGCACATTAAAATTGGATAACGTGAAACTGCTGCCCGGTTTCAAATACAACCAGAACACTAGGTCTGGGACCCTCTCTGGGTACGCATCCATAATTTTCTTGGAAGAGGGCTACCACAGCGCTGCTGACACCCCAGGGTAATTACCAGGACCTGCCAAAACTTTGGACAAAAAAGTATGTTTGATAAATATTGGGAATGGCACATTTGAATACAGGCAGCTCATAAGTCATGAGATGTCTTATGCAAAGCAGAGGCCTGGTTGGGTTTTGTAAGCTCTGCGGAGTCTGGTATTTGTGGTTTGTGTTTCAGGTGGTGCTGGTAACAGCATCAGGAGCTTGTAGTCTGTGTCTTGAGGTGGGGCAGTGACAGCAGCAGGATCACCAGTTTTGCTGTATTCTGGGAGCAGTAGTGGCTCCAGTTTGGCTTGGCTGAGAAGCAGCTTGGTGGGCTGCAGTTTGAGTGCCAGCTGCGAGTTTTGGGATGAGAGGGGCCCCGATGTGGGTTGATAGCAGTTGCAGCCTGTGCATGCGCCAGATGTGTGTGTGGTGTAAACAGATCTTTGTTTTCTAAGTTTGTGTGTTTACACTGTGAAAATTGCTGGTGTGCCATACGTGTTGTAGTTTGTGAGGATTTGTATTTTGATTAGTGTGTTTTTGGGGTGTGCTGGTAGTGTGTTGTACGTGTTTTTGAGGAGTGGTGTATGTTAAAAGTTGTAAAAGAATTTTAAAACCCTCACCTGATCAGCAGAAGGATGTTTGTGTTTGGGAAAGTGGAAGGCTTTGGAGTGCTTATACAGTGCCTGGAGTGTGTGCCACAGGGAAGTGCTGTGTGTGAATTTTGATTGTGTGGCTGGCAATGATATTTTAACCAGTGTGTTGTTAAGTGCAGAAGACGGTTGTGGATGAATGAGCTGTTTATTTTGTGTGTAAAAGAACGAGTGGTGTGAAAGGTTTGAAATTACACCCGGTATCACCTTGGTAACTGGTGGAGGGATTCAGGGTTTGTAGTCTCGCACTGTGTTTTACCAGTCCCGCTCGACACCAAAAGGTTTTGATTGTGAGGACTTGTCTTGACTGTGGAGGAACATACTTGATTGTTTGTGAGATTTTGAGATTACAGGTGTTTGTGTAGTGGTATTTTGACAAGGAATTGGTGATTCTTGGCTGCAGAGGAGTGCGGGACAGTGTGAGTCCGGGGTTGGCCCCCCAGCCTCTTCCCTCTTGCGGAAGAGGGAAGAGGCTGTGTCCCCACTTGAGTCCTTTGGCTTACGGCGAGACTTTGTTAAATTTTTTTAGTTGAGTGTGTATGTTTAAGATTGTTAATATCTGGCCAAAGCCCAGCTGGTATTTTGCAAGTACCCTGTCTGTACTCTGATTATGGTTTGACAGGAATTGCATCGGGTTTTAACTGTAAGCTTGCTGCAGTATGTATAAAACTGCTTGCATTTTTGAGGGTATTTCAGCTGCAATATAGTACCCAGTTATATTCAGTGCAGGGTATAACAGAAGCCTTGGTTTGATAGCAATTTGTAATCAGCAGTTTAAGCAAGGAAAAAGGGACAAGTGTGTGTGTAGTCAACTTGTTTGATTGTTGTTTCCTTTTAGATTAAAATAAAAAGGAGGTTTTCCCCTTTCATGGTGTGGGAGTGTGTTTAAACCCTGCTTCTTTCTTCAGTAAAAGTATATGCCCAGGAGCAGGAGATATAGGGAAGCCAGTGGAAATCTTTAGGGTGGAGAGTGCCCAGTATGTCTTTGTACCAGAGGAATCTTAAAAATGAGAGCAAGTGAAAGTCAAGAGATTCCTAAAGGTAGTCCTCTGGGATGTATTTTAACACATTGGAAAGAATTGGTGGGCTATGGGGGTACAGAAACCAAAAGGAAGCTTGTTAAGTTTTGTACACAATCGTGGCCACTGTATAGGCTGGAAGAGAGGGTGAGGTGGCCGGCAAATGGTACATTTCACTATGAAACTTTTGCAGTCAATGCTTTTCCTACGCTGTGAAAAAAAGTGGCAGGAAGTAGCTTATGCTGATATGGTTTTCTTTACTCTTAGGGATCACCCTGAGTGGCAAAGGGATTGTGGAATGAGGCCACCATCTGATCCTTTAGTATTGGCCCTTGAAAAGGACAATAAAGCTTCTAAAGGAAACCCCAAACAGTGTTGTAGTACCTGCTCAGTAAATCAGAGGTGCACACATCTTAACAAGATATACCAAGCAACAGCTCTGGAACAACAGACAGAAGACATAGTTAAACCACCCCCAAAAGGCAGGAAAGAAGGAGGGTGGTGGGAGACACAGATTCAGAACCATCATTTGACTCCAACCTCCCCCACTTCACCTCTAGCTTCATCTTCCTTTGGAAGGACAGCAACTGAGGTAGGGGTTTCTCCACCCACTCCTGAACCCAGGGATCCACCATTGCCTAGCAGTGACTGTGAGTGGGATGAACCTGAACCTCCCCCACCAGCTCCCAAACTTCCCCTTCAAGACTTCCCCTTCAGGTTGAGATCCTAATAATGATGAGGGGTTGGCACAGTTAAAGAGATACCAGGAATTGATAGTAAAAGGACTGGAAAGAGCAGTCCCCAAAACCATAAACTGGTCAGCATTACATGCTATCAAACAGGGCCCCTCTCAAACACCTTCTGAATTTCTAGATCACCTGTGAGACGAAATGCGCTGACACACCACCCTGGATCCTGGATTTGATGAAGGGATGCAACAATTTATAAATTTATTCTTAAGACAGTCTACAGGAGACATCAGGCGGAAATTCCAGAAGATCCAGGGTCCAAACAGCTGGAATTTAGAAGATTTACTGGATGAGACCTGGAGAGTTTTTAGTAACTGGGGAGAAGGATATAAACAAGGGATGAAGAAATTAGTAGCAGTAGTAAAAGAGTGAGAAAAAGGGAAACGTGGGCAAGGTCCACAGAAACAGGGACCACCCTGACTGGGAAAAGATCAATGTGCATTTTGCAAAAAACTTGGTCACTGGAAAAACCAGTGCCCAGAATTAAGAAGAGATGATGAACACAGAAAAGGTGCTCAGAAAGGGGAAAGAGTGTTTGCTCATGTAAAAGAGGGCTGAGGTGGACCTTAGAGGACCCTCTGGTTATAGTCAAACAAGGGAACAAAGAGAAAGAATTGGAATTATTGATAGACACATGGGCAACATTTTCAGTGTTGAATTAAGCCCTAATACCTGTAACCAATGACTATTGTGGTAAAAGGGGTGACTGGCCAGTCTGAAAGAGCTTATTTTTGCAAACCATTGAAGTATAAATTGGGGAAACAGTAGGGAATTCGCCGATTTTTATACATGCCTAAAGCTCCATGTGAATTTTGGGCAGAGATCTTCTAGAGCAGTTGGAGGCAAAAATAAAACTTCAGAATGGGAAATTATTTTGGAGGAAAAATATCAACAAGATGTAGAACTGTTGAGTTTAATGATGATAACCAAAGAAATTGAAGCTGCAAATAAAGAGGAAAATTTCAGGAAAATAATAGATCAGGTATTTCCTGGAGTATAGGTGTCAGATCTAACAGGAAAGGCAAAGAATGCACTACCAGTACAGATTAAACTTAAAGAATGAGGACAGCCAGTAAGGGTTAAACAATATCCCCTAAAGAAAGAAGATAGAGAATGGATTATTCCAATTATTGAAAACTTTTTGAAGATAGGACTACTGAGGGAGTGTCAGTCTGATTTCAACACTCTTATTTTGCCAGTGAAAAAGCCCGATGGGTTATACAGATTGGTCCAAGATTTAAGGGCTGTTAACAAGGTAACTGAGGACTTGTACCCAGTAGTTGCCAATCCTTACACCCTGTTAACCCATTTAACACCTCAGTTAACCTGGTTTACCATTTTAGATGTGAAAGATGTTTTCTTTTGCCTACCTCTCCATGAAGCCAGCCAGAAAATTTTTGCATTCAAGTGGGAAAGCCCTAGATCTGGACATAAAACTCAGCTCACATGGTGCATATTACTGCAGGGGTATAAGAACTTGCCCACTATATTTGGGGAGCAGCTTACAAAGGATTTGGGGTCCTGGGAACCTCCTCCAGGAGGACAGCTCCTCCAGTATGTGGATGACCTCTTGATAGCCACCCAGACTCAGGAAACGTGTGTGGACTGGACGGTAAGCCTCCTAAAATTTCTGGGCCTGCAATTGTATTGAGTATCCCAAAAGAAGGCTCAGATGGTAAAGCAGACAGTTATTTACCTGGGCTATGAAGGAAGCGTTGGACAAAAAACCTTGGGACAAAATTGCAAGGAGGAAATATGTCAGACCCCAAAGCCTCAGACAGTGGAAGAACTGAGGACCTTTCTAGGCATGACAGGGTGGTGCAAACTGGGGATTTATAATTATGGATTGCTTGTTAAACCTCTGTATGCCTTGATCACGGAAGGGAGCAGAGATCTTCAATGGACAAGAGAAGCAACTCGAACTTTTGACCAGCCCCCATGTCGGCACCAGCCTTAGGACTTCCAGACGTGGGTAAGCCATTCTTTTTGTTTTCTCATGAGAAGCAAGGAATAGCTTTAGGAATATTAGCACAAAATCTGGGCCCATACCGAAAGGTAGTTGCCTACCTCTCCAAACAGCTGGATATGGCAGCTAGAGGGGTGGCCGGGGTGTCTCAGAGCCATTGCAGCAGTAGCAGTGATCATCCAAGAGGCACACAAGTTCACCCTGGGTGAGAAGATGACTCTGCTAGTGTCCCACACAGTGTCTACAGTCCTGGAAGAGAAAGGGGGGGTATTGGCTCTCCCCACAGAGACTGCTGAAGGAACAAGCTATACTTTTAGAACAAGATGATGTTGAGATTGTGGTAACTAACATTGTGAACCCAGCTTCCTTCCTCAGCGGAAGTATGGAAGAACCAGTGATCCATGATTGCCTGGAGACCGTTGAAACCACCTACTCCAGTTGCCCGGATCTGAAGGATACCCTTCTTGATGAAGAACACTCTGTATACTGAGTAAAAAAATTTACTCATTTCAAAGAAGTGGGGAAATGAGACACTAAGTTTGAAGATTTGAGAAAGCTAAGGTTATAGTTAACAATAGATGTTGCTGATTCAGCTGAAGTGAATAGATAAGCTCTGCTGAAATCAGTTAAAAGTTAGAGGATAGTTAAAACAAACAGGATTTAAGATAAGCTACGCTGGATCTAGTAACTCATTGCTTGTCAACTTTATGTTTGTGTATTAGAACACAAGACAATTCCAAACCTCCTGTTTCCAGAAACCCACTGAAATAGTCCTGGAAAACAGGAAACAAGGTGTTCTACAGTGCATCAATCACATCTGCATTGAAAAGGTAGAAAGTTAGAACAAGGAAGACTCTTTTTACTCCCTCCTTTTGGTGACCACTCCTCACAAAAGGACCACCAAACCATTTCAGGGAACAAGCTAGACATGCTTAATAGCCTTTTTGTCAATTAGCATAGGAAGCGGAGAAGAGGAAGTGAATGGGGTATGAATATGCATTTGTACTTTGTGTCTTCAACATTTTTGTAAATAAAAGGCTTTGTAATTACCTATGATTTTTGCAGTGCGCTTTAGGAAGTTATCCCATGCGCTTTCTGCCCTGTGTCACAATAAACATACACTTCCTCACTTTAACTGTTAGAGTTTTTGTCCCTCACAGTTGTATATCAATATTAGATTGATATTCATATTTTAATAAATCGACATGTTATAAGTTATGAATCACCATGATCTGAGTGGTGAGTAAGTAAATTCACATGCTAGAGTGGTCTGGAGAAAAGGATTGTGTCCATCATTGTCATTTGCTTTTTGTGGTATTTCTTAATGACTTTGTGAAGTTAAGCTTAAATCATACAGTAGGTTGTCCTGTAAATTTGAGAGATTCAAAGGACAGTGGCATAGGATTTAGGCAAAGTTTAGTTCAAAGTTCCTGTGATGCGAGAGCTCTGAATGGGCTGCCAAGGAGCATCTGGATCTTCAAAAATGAGAGCTAGCAACATGTTTAAGTCCTGGTCATTCCTGGAGCTGGTCTTTCAAGGGTGAGGTTTTAGCTGCAGGTGAGGCTTTGGTGATAGAGCAAGTGCAGAGCTCCAGTGTTGGTCAGTAGCTGGACTAGGCAAGTGATGTAGGTTTATTCCAAAACAGCTTCCCTCTCTTCTCACCTCAGAACTCAGTGAGTAAAATGAGACCACTTGCCTGAAATACCAGGGTTTTTTCAGTTCTAAAAACTGTTTTAAGGATACAAATCAAAAAAAGATGCAAATGGAAACAGGATTTTTGGTGGGGGGTTTGTTCTTTTTTCCTGTATCTTCTTCAGAACCAATGTTAACAACCATTAACACATGTAGGCAGGAGCAGGCTGATGTGTTCCTCCATTTAGACAATCCCATGCAGTGTGGCAAAGAAAAAACAAAAAGACTAGCAGCAAGAGTATAGACCAGGCAGTCCCTATTTCCTGAAGAGTGAGAATGTGGAAAATGAGGATCAATACTGACCACATACAAATGTAAAAGAAGTGTGTAGTACTGTATAATATTTTCAAAAGTATGACAAGAGCCAATGTCATACAGGTTACTTTTCAAAACTTGCCAAGCTGTGTCTCTTGGAGTGCCAAAAGTCTACTACAAACTGACATGAGGAACATGGGGAGGTGAGTTGAGTTTCCCATGGAAAATGGCAACCGTTCGTGTACACCTCCATGGGCCCAACCCGGCCTGGAACCTGGACTTCGGAAGGCTCCAGCTCTATACAAATAAAGATTTCTCCCAAATGCAATCTGCCACATGTTGGAAGCCTGGCTGCGCTTTGAGAGCCAAAGGTCTACAAACTGACATCAACTACATTGGGAGGTGAGTTGAGTTTACCATGGAAAAGGGCCAAAGTTCATGTCCACCTCCATGTGCCTGGCCTAGGCCTGGATGCTGGACTTCGGCCTGCTCCAGCTCCATACAAATGAAGATTTCTCCCAGGTCTAAGCTTCAGCACGTTGGAAGCCTGGCTGCACTTGGAGTGTCAAAGGTCTCCCACAAACTGACATCAGGGACATGGGGAGGTGAGTTGAGTTTCCCACAGAAAAAGGCGACCTTTTGCGTCAACCTCAATGTGCGCCCCCGGGCACGCATTTTGGACATTGGCCTGCTCCAACTCCATACAAATGAAGATTTCTCCCAGATGCAAGCAGCCACATCTTGGAAGCCTGGTTGTGCTTGGACTGCTAAATGTCTTCTGAAAACTGACATCAGGAACACTGGGAGGTGATTTGAGTTTCTCATGAAAGAGCTGCATCATTCATGTCCACCTCCATGTGCCTTCCCGGGCATGGAGGCTGAGCTTCAGCCTCCTCTAACTCTAAATTACTCCAATAACTCCTCTAAATACAAGTGAAGATGTCTCTAAGATGCAAGCTGCCACATCGTGGAAGCGTGGCTGTGCCTTGAGAGCCAATGGTCTCCCACAAACTGACATCAAGAACATGTAGAGGTGAGTTGACTTTGCCATGAAAAAGGGCTACCATTCGTGTCCACTTCCATGTGCCTGGCCCAGGCCTGGATGCTGGGCTTCTGTCTGCTCCAACTCCATACAAAAGAAGATTTCTCCCAGGTCAAAGGTTCAGCATGTTGGAAGCCTGGCTGCATTTGGAGTGCTAATGGTCTCCTACAACCTCACATCAGGAACATGGGGAGGTGAATGGAGTTTCCCATGGAAAAGGGGCACTGTTCATGTTCAGCTCCATGTGCCTGGCCAACACCTGCATCCTGAGCTCCAACCTGCTCAAAGTCCATATAAATGAAGATTTCTCCCACATGTAAGTTGCCACATGTTGGAAGCCTGGCTGTGCTTGGAGTGCTAAGGTCTCCCACAAACTGACATCATGAACATGGAGAGGTGAGTATACTTTCCCATGGAAAACGGCCACCGTTCGTGTCAACCCCCCTGTGCCTGGCTGGGGCCTGGATGCTGTGCTTTGGTCTGCTCCAAATTGATACACATGAAGAATTCTCCCCGATGCAAGCTACCACCACTCGGAAGTCTTGCTGTGTTTGGAGAGTCAAAGGTCTCCCATAACCTGACATCAGAAACATGGGGAGTTGAGTTGAGTTTAACATGGAAAATGACCATTGTTTGTGTCCGAATTCATGTGCCTGACTCGGGCCTGGGTCCTGGGCATTGGCCTGCTCCAAATTAATACAAACGAAGATTTCTCCCAGATGCAAGCAGCCACATCTTGGAAGCATGGTTGTGCTTGGACTGCCAAATGTCTTCTGAAAACTGACATCAGGAACATGGGGAGGTGAGTTGAGTTTCTCATGGAAAAGCTGCATCGTTCGTGTCCACCTCCATGTGCCTTCCCGGGTCTGGAGGCTGGGATTCTGCCTCCTCTAACTCCACACAACTGAAGAGTTCTCCCAGAAGCAAGCTGCCACATCTTGGAAGCCTGGATGCACCTAGAGTGCCAAAGGTCTCCTACAACCTGATATCAGGAACATGGGGAGGTGAGTTGAGTTTACCATGAAAAAGGGCCACCGTTCATGTCCACCTCCATGTGCATGGTTGCTGGACTTTGGCCTGCTCCAACTCCATACAAATGCAGATTTCTCCCAGGTCTAAGCTTCAGCATGTTGGAAGCTTGGCTGCTCTTGGAGTGCCAAAGGTCTCCTACAAACTGACATCAGGAACATAGAGAGGTGAATTGAGTTTCCCATGAAAAAGGGCAACCACATCTTGGAAGACTTGCTGTGCTTGGAGTGCCAAAGGTTTCCCACAAACTGAAATCAGGAATGTGGGGAGCTGTGTTGACTTTCCTATGGAAAAGCAGAAAATTTATTCGGCCAGCTCCAAGTCCATGCAGTTGAAGAATTCTCCCCGATCCAAGCTGCCACCTGTTGGTAGAATGTCTCCACTTGGAGATCCAAAGCTCTGCCGCAACCTGACATCAGGAACATGGGGAGATGAGTTGAGTTTCCAATAGAAAGCGCAACCGTTCATGTCCACCTCCATGTATGCATCCCAAATCTTCATCCTGGGCTTTGTCCTGCTCCAACTCCACACAAATGAAGATTTCTCACTGATGCAAGCTGCAACATGTTGGAAACCTGGCTGCGCTTAGAGTGCCAAAGGTCTCCCACAAACTGACATCAACTACAAATAGGAGGTGAGTTGAGTTTCCCATGGATAAGGCCCACCATTCAAGTCCAGGTCGATGTGCATAGCTCAGGCCTGGATGTTGGGCTTTGGCCTACTCAAAGTAGATACAAATGAAGATTTCTCCCAGTTGAAAGGTATCACATCCTGGAAGCTTGGCTGTGTTTGGAGTGCCATATGTTTCCCATAATCTGACATCAGGAACATGGGGAGATGAGTTTAGTTTCCATGGAAAAGGGCCACCGTTCGTGTCCAACACCCTCAACCCGGCACATTTGATTCTGCCTGCTGAAATGCAGTAAACATCAAGATTTCTCCCACATGCAAGATACCACATTTTGGAATTCTGGCTGCTTTTGGAGTGCCAAATGTCTCCCACAGTCTGACATCGGGAACATGGAGAGATGAGTTGAATTTCCCATGGAAAAGGATCACCGTTCGTGTCCACCACCCTCATCCCTGCACATTTGCTTCTGCCTACCGAAATGCCATAAGGATCAAGATTATGGAACTCTAGCAGTAACCAGCTTTGCTCTTGTTCTGCTGACATGGAAAACACCAATTTGGTGCAGAGTGTAATCCGGTACTTGACACTAGTCTGCAGCAGCTTCTTGCTTGCTGAGAACACAGACAACCAACAACACTTGTGTATGTAGCAATCCCAGAAAGCAAGAAAGAGCAATGCAAAGCAGACTTCACTGTTCACTTTGAAAAGCAAAGCTTTGTGTTGTACACAGCTATTACATGGAAATCAAGCATATCAGGCAGTAACCAGATTTGCTCATTCTCTGCTGCCATAGAAAACACCAACTTGGATCAAGATGTCTCCTACATGAGTGATGCCATGTTTGGGAACCCTGGCTGCTTGTGGAGTGCCAAATGTCTCCCACTATCTGAAATCAGGAGCATGGTTAGCTGAGTTGGGTTTCCCAAGGAAAACGGCAACTCTTCGTGTCCACAGCCCTCAGACTGGCATACTGGCATCTGCCTGCCGAAATGCCGTAAG
>VXBR01003728.1:0-24057 GCA_013400215.1 Cisticola juncidis
GACACCAGTTTTTCCTTGTGTGAAAACAGTTTTCCCTCAGTGACAGCAGTTTTACCTTGTGTGACACCAGTTTTCCCTCAGTGATACCAGTTTTCCCTCAATGACACCAGTTTTCCCTCAGTGACACCAGTTTTCCCTTGTGTGACACCAGTTTTCCCTCAGTGACACCAGTTTTCCCTTGTGTGACAGCAGTTTTCCCTCAGTGACAGAAGCCTTCCCTCAGGTGACAGCACAGGATTTTTCCATCAGGTGACAAGTTTCCCTGAGGTGACAAAAGAGGAGCCTTCCCTCAGGTGACAGTTTTCCTTTAGGTGACAGTTTTCCTTCAGGTGACAGCATTTTTCCCCTCAGGTGACAATAGGTTTCTGCCAAGTGACAGGACAGGAGTATTCCCTCAGATGACAACAGCTTTCCCTCTCCTGACAAAAGTTTTCTCTGGTGACATTCCCTGGTCAGGGCAAAATGTGTTCACAGAAGGGAGAATCCCTGGGGAAGGGACGGAGATTTTATGCGATATTCTTTGTGTTTTAAAAGGTTAAGGGAAAGAACCCTTTGCTGCTTGGCAGTTATTTTCTTTTGTGTCTTTACATTTTGTGCTTTTATTGAGAGATGAGCAAACTCCACCTTTTTCTGAGTTTTCTGGAGTTTGGAAGGGGTTAAGGGAGGCACTGCATGCACAGTGGATCCATATCTTGGGCATTGGCTTTTTCCAGGTGGCAAATAAAAAGTGATTTAGCATAAACAGTTGTAAAGGGGGAGGATGGGGCTGCAATGTGAGACACACAGTCATTGTCAAAGATTTCTTTTGCTAATTGTTTCTTTGTAGATTGAGCTGCCAACTTTACATGGAAAATATTGTAGAGGAAGGAAATGATCCCTTTCAATTTCTGCCATTGCATTTATTTTGATCCCCCGGGGCTTTATGGGGCAAATTGTAGTCAAGGCGAGAAGGGGAGCATGCTATCTGACTTCAGGCAGTGAAACTGAGGTAGATATTTTTAGATAATTTACTAAAAACTGTGATCAGTGGTAGTTTATAGCTCAGGTATCAGTCTCTGGATCCCTGCCCAGTGTTGTTTTGCTTTCATTCTTATAAACACATCCACATCCAGATAAAAGCTTCTTTGTAAATTTTATTTATTTGGAGATTTCTACATGTGATGGAAAAGCTTTAAATGGTAGGTGCAGAACTAGCTTTGGATCTAGACAAATTTTGCACACACCAAAACAAATTTGAGCCAAATTTAGAAGTAGTGCCATATGACATGCTCTTGGGGAGTGAGAGGCTGGCTGCAGGCCCAGATCTGACAAAGATCTTTTGCACATTTTTATCTTTATACTCTGTGAATAGTCCCACTGATCATTCTTTTGACCTAAAGTACTAAAACATCAGCAGGCTTAAGTTTTAAAGAAACTGGCCCTTAGGTTTTAAGAAATTGATTTTAAATGAAAGAACTTTTTAAGAAGTTTTTTGCTTTACTTTCTGTTTACTGAACCTTAAGGAAACATTTGAGTCATGTTTTCCAGTCTTTTTCTTTGCAATGACAGAAACTCATTTTTCCTTTTTTCCCTAAAATGAATCTGGATGTTCTCATGCAGACTTTCAGAGATCAGATTTTAGGCAGATGTCACACATTGTAGAATTCTTGGTGGGAACTGGGAGAGTTGGCACCACAGACAACACAGCATTTATTTAAATTTTGCAGAATTTCTTTGGGGGCATCATTTCTTTGGGGCAAGAGTGTTAATTATATTGTGGCTAAGTGTGCACGTGCAGTTGTGTATAAGTGTGTGTAGCTGTCTGTATCTGCTTCATTTTCAGTCCCTCATGCAGCTGGTCCAAGGAAAATACCAGTGAATTAAAGATAATTGCAGGCTAATGACTAATTCTTTTATTCTGTGGAAATCATGGGGGAGGTGGGTAAGGAGGTGGCAAACAGTCTGATTTAACTTCAGAGCAGGTGTTTTTTGGAGAAAGCATACCCACAACAGCAAGGGGAAAAAGCTCTTAAAATTACTATGGAAATTCTCCAGATAACAAGCAGAAAATTAAATTTTGTGTGAATGGGGATAAAAAACAATTAGCATGTAGCTGGAAACAACAGAGAAGCAAGCATTCAAAGGGTATTATTGATGTGCTCTAATTAAAAATTAAAGTAGCTTAGGGGCTGACCTAAAGTGTTGGCAGTGAAATCAAACCAAAGCCAAGAATGTTTGTTTTACACACAGCACTTAGCAGCCCCAGCCAGCAGCCAATACTGCTACAAGGCTCTACAAAGAGTGCAATTCCACAGCCTCTGTCCCAAACAAGCTTGATTTAGTGTAACAGACAGAGGGGGAGTTTTACACATGGAGAAATAATGCCTAGAAAAGATGGTTATTCCTCTGTGAAATAAAAAATATTTATGAGAGGAGGTGAATACAGATCTCATTCTGAAGAAATTTTACATCTTCAAGAGCATTCTTCCTTGACCCTCTTTGTGACAATCCACACTGTTACTTTTATTGTATAATGGAATATTTTTATTGCTGTTTAACTGAAGGGGTCAGTTAAATACCATTTTGTATTTAATATTATTTTAATATATTTAATCTGAACATCATCTCCTTATTAATCCTTTTAAATAGTTACCTAAGAAGTCAAAACAACATTTCTTCCAATGTTGCTTTCATATACTTGATGGCTTCTCTGTGTAAAAAATCTTAGTAAATAATTTAAGGTTTATTTTTACGTGAAAAATCAGAGGAATCTTGTATGACTTGATAGACCATTTCAGCAGTATTACCATGCTGCCCTCTGGAGTACACTGACAAAGCTCTCCATGGAAAAAGTTTTGGAGGCATCTGCTGTTCTTTGCATCCAAGAAAATCATCACTAGAAAAAAGGAAGCCTTGGCTAAACTCTTTGAAAAGCAGGATGAATACGTGGTGATTCACTTCACTTAGCCCAGAATTTTTTGGGAATGTTTTCAGTAGATATGTATGACTATGTAGGATTTCATCCCTGGCTATACCCCAAAGCCTTTGATAAAGCAGTGCTGGTATTCAAATTCTTTAGTGTAGATTTTAATTTTTGCTTTAGAATCACCAGATTGAGGTTTCTCAGCACAACTGATTTTTGTCATCTGGAGGTGCAAGAGCTGTGTCAGACTGTCCCATCGAATCCAACTTTTCTGGCTTCTATATAAAATAAGAAATCCAGAAATCTAGAAATTCTACTAGGAGAAAGTAGTATGTATCAAAGAAAATAATAAAACACATTTTCCCTCACAAACTCAGAACCCCCAAGACATTTGGAAGACATATGCATCTCTCGTTTCCTAAATTAATTCATCTTTCTCCAAGATGTGTCTTGTGGAAAAACTAAAAATTCCCTTTTGCTCCTCCCTCCTCTCCCTCCCTTCCCCAAATTGCCTTAAAATCACATAAGAATGAAAACAAAAGTCAGGCATTTATATTATCTCTAAGTTCTGGGAGAAAAAAAAATAAAATAAAATTTAAAAAAAAGAAAAAAAGAGGAGTTTAGGCATTTTTAGGAGTCTCTTCCTTAATATAGTATAAAGATTCCCAGTTGCAGATTGTTGATAGCTGGAATTGGGGTTCAAAGACAACACAGGTCCACAAAGAGAAAGTACAACAAACCCCTCATTTATCCTTCTTCTCCAATACAGAGAGGCTTTAAATTGTATATAATTCATGTTTATTTCTGGATCCTTTCTCTACTTCCACAATTGGGAAAAATGCACAAGTTAAAAAGAAATGTTGTTATCTCCAAAAGTGGTTTTAGGGAGTAAATAACACTTGGGAGCAGCTAATTAAATTGTTAGAAGGTATTAAATATTTAAAGTACTTTCCCATTGTAGTCAACAGAAATTAGATACCTTAAAAGTCCCTTTTTAATATAAAAAGATGCCTTTCTTTAGGTGCCTGAAGATTTCTGCAAATCTACTTTTTCTTAAGTCTAGGGTTTCGGGTCAGGCAGAAAGAAAATGTAAGTTAAGTGAGGGGAATTGCACATCACCCTCAGACTGACAAGCCATGAAAAATTAAGATCCTGCCAGGAGTCTGCGACATTCACTAGTGAGAACATTTAACTGCAGTTCAGTGTAAGCAAGGAAAATACCATTTATGGGAAAGGCTACCTGTGAAAATGCAGGGACTCTGCAGGGAAACCAGAGAAGTGCCCAAGATAATGATGCTGATGGAGACATCAAGGCTTCGAGCTGATAGGGCATGAAGAGAGACAGGAACTGACTGAGATGGTCTCAAATGACCATGGAAAATCGAGGTAAAGGGGCATTCCCAGACACTGAGGAAGTCAGATCTGAATTGTCACTGGAGGTGTCAGGACAAAGAGTTATGACTACATATACAGTTGTTTATCTCAAAGGATATCATAACCTCCTACAAACATTTAATTACATTGTTAATTACTTCACAGGCTTATTGCATAAGCAGCAGTGTAACTACAGGTGGCTCAAATGTGGAATCAGAAGTGTCCTGAATGCTGGACCAGCTCAGATTTGCATTGGATCTTCACTGTTTGAGTTCTACTTGGAGATCAGCTCAGTTGGTAAGTGAGTGATGATCAGGTTTTTGATGACTGGATGTTGATGGAAAAGGAAAGGAAGTAAGCCCAGGTGTTCTGCTGTTTAAATCCTAAGCAGACAGTACTGCCCCCTTCATTCTGGAGTTTGACCTAGTAAAAACTCACTCTGACTTTTTAGAAGGCTTAAGATCCTAACTCCCTCTGGCAATTTTAAAAATACCACCTTCCATTTATAAATCTCTCCAATGAGAGAAGGTGTAATATTACTAAATAATTGTTTGGGGAATTTGTTCCCCATACAAGTGAGGAATTCTTTGTCTACAAATGACCTGCATGATGAAAAAAATCCACATTATTAGTATGTCAATCTTTTGTGTTTTTTGAGAAAAGATGGCATTTGCAAATAAATCCACATTATCCTGGTAAATATTTTTAAAGAGGATGCAAAACTAGATAGAGCACAAAAGTAGCTTTACAGACAGCTTCTACTGAGATTAAATATATATAAATATAAGTATATATCTCCCAAGACAAAATACACAGCTTCATATAATCTGCTAAAGAGAAAAGTAAATATTTTGCAACCACAAATGAAGTCAAAGCATAACATTGTGGTGAGACTTAAGAGGAGTTAACAGACCAAAATGTCTCATTATTTCACAAATTATAGCAGCATGAAAAAACACTCCTTTAGTTTCAGATACTTAGGTCTGTTTCACGAAATAAAAACATGTGATTAAAACAAAGCGGCGTTTCAAGCGCGGCTCTGGTGAGATCAGTGCAGTGTGAGCCCAAACTGCAGGTATGAGAAATGAGAAATGGGCTTCTGCCACTGAAATGGGCTGGCACAAGGCTTTGTGCACAACATTTTCTTATGTCTGAAGGGCGTTCTCAGGCAAGGCAATAGAGTGCATGCTTTAAGTTTCTTTCACCAATGGTATGGATTAAAATATTTAAGGTAAAAATGCAACTCGAGCTGGTTTGTAGTGGGTGCCGGCAGCCAAGTTCTGCCCTCGGTTCCACCCTGCAGCTCCCCTGAAGCTCGTGGCAGTGCCAAGGGTAACTGAGGGAAGAATTCAGCTGTTCAAATATGCCCATGGTCACCGAGCCAAGTGGCAGCAATGGCCAGGGAATAACAACAGTGCTGAGGGCAGGAACCCAGGAGCCTTCGTGGGGCGGTCTGGAGATCTGCACTGTGCTTGTCTGCAGAATGTCTGGGCTCCTGAAGTCAAAGCCATTCGTTTTTCCTACTTGCCCTAATGTACTGCAGACAAAAAGGGTCTTTCACTGGGGAATGCTGATAAATGAAATGCTCCTGCACCTCTCCACACATTGTAGCACCAGCCTTTTGTTTGTGCCAGACCTAATCTTGAAGTTTCATAGGGCAGAGGGCAGATTTGAAGATATTTCAGATCCTAACACAATAAATCATTATTGTTATTAATGAAGTAGAGATGAATAGCTTCTAGGCTACTTATAACACAGAAAACCTCATCTTCTTGCAGCATGGTTAGTAGTTATTCAGTGCTTCATATTACTGAAATTGGTAATTGTACTGTAATTGGTAAAGGCTTTCTGGCTGATACACTGACTCCATCTGAGTGAACAAAAGATGGCTTTTCAGTAGATATGTATGACTATGTAGGATTTCATCCCTGGCTATACCCCAAAGCCTTTGATAAAAATGTGATTATTGTAGGATCACCTCAGTGCTTGTATTCAAATTCTTTAGTGTAGATTTTTATTTTTGCTTTAAAATGATCATTTCCCAGATGAGGAATCAAGATCTGGAGTATCTGTCTGTACTTATATTGGAAGAAAGGGACTTAAATTCTGGTATCCTTAGGTGTAGTGTGTAGAGTAATGCATCCCAAACTTAGCAGGTGTTCCCATATTAGGAAAAGGTTTGAGTTACATCCCTGATCTTATAAGGCAAAGAACCAGAAGCTTCGATGCTCTTTTCCCTATAATTTGCCCAGTTCCAACACAGAGGCACCTGTTGGTTTTGTAAGTTCTATAACTAAGAAGTCCATAATCACTGTAATAATTTCTTTGATGCTAAGCATGTAGACCCTTCCATTTTCTCTGGGGCAGATTCAAATGAACTGTTTTCTGCAAGAAGAGATTTCTTCGACCTCCAATAGTTTCTTGCAATATCTGCACTTTCTGACAATTACTGCAATTATATAAAAAGAATTTGCACTTGTATGATATTGTGCAATCTAAAATATATCAAAGGAACACTTCATGTGCAATATACAAAGATCAAACTCATACTTCCAGTAATTTCTGGAAGAAAATAAACAAGCATTTTTCTACAAGGAACTATAGTTCCTTGTATTTTTCTACAAGGAACTTCAGTATTTAGAATCTGAAGCAAGAAATCATTCAGATAATTCAATAATTAATTCAATAATAATTAATTCAATAATTCCATAAAACAATAACTCAGATCTGGAGGGGATGTGAAGTAGGAAGAACACTAACTGCTTAAGCAAGGATTTGCCCATTTGATTCATAAATAAATTTTCCTTATCTGAAGCATCTTCTTTCCAATGCTCCAGAACTACAAATGCTTCAGCAGGGAAAGACTGAGATGTGCCATGTCTCAAACTGGGCCTCAATGTTTCCTAGGCAGCTGTAGGACAGCACAGTGAAAAACAATACCCCAAGGTGGGAGGGCAGAGACACGAAGTACTGAGCTGTAAAATGAACCCATTCTAATTATGCTAAAAGATCCTGTGTCTTCAAACAGATGAATGTCATTTACTGAATCACTCCTCCTTGAAGAAACTACTTTCTAATTATATTTTCTCTGGAGGAAGATCCATCTTCAACTGCTTATTTCTATTTTCATTGAAAAAGACAATTATCTTTAAAAAAAAAGAAGAGTGGAAATTAAGACTGCCTTTACAATTCCTGTTTTTTTGGTTTTTTTTTCAAGAAGAGGGGATTGAAGGAAAATACTTTATTTAAAAGAAAGGAAACAGTCCGTCCCTTCCTCATTGTCTTGTTAAAAATGGAGAAGGGCAGTCAAAAGGAAAATTGCCCATTTTCAGAGCTGTGTTAAAACATTCCTCTCCACATTACTGCATAAGGAGGAGCAGTATTAGATGGCTGGATAGTCAGAAGTACATGGGAGTCAGGGCAGGTAGTGGTGATTTACAGCAGCCTTAGAATTGTCTCAAAGGCCATGATGCAGGGGGTTTAGTCTGTTTGTCTTTATTGTTTTGTTCTGTGGGGATTTAGCTGTTTCAGTACTCATCAGGATTATATTTTAGAATCTCAGTGCTGTGCTGTCCAGTTTCATGAGTCACAGCATCTGTCACTGCATAGTGGCCAAGGGTCCACAGAAATTATTAAAACTGACCAGAGAGAGAGAGAAAATTTCCTTTTTGTCTTGTGCTGAATGCCACAGAGAAATGAAATAACACAAGTCACTCACAAAGGTGGGAGGTGGGGTGGGGTAAGGAAACAACATTGATAAGTGTGAAAAAGCCAAACAAACTTCTACTTTATACCCAGCACAGATTCTAAGAACAAATGAACATCTTCTCTGTGACCACTGAATATGTCCTCATTTCATCCTCACTTTGTAGACTTGGCTGAGAAACAACTTGGAAGCGAATCCTGCCACACTCCCACTGCAAGAAGCTGCATCCATATGATCTGTGCACAGAAAAACCTTTGCTCAGAGCTCTTATGGCTCCTGACAACCCTTAGAAGCCTCTGTAATCCTAAAATGGACATGGGACCACGTGAGGCTGGAAATATAAAACCTTTTATGCGATACAGTGCACCAGTTCACCCCCAGCAGTCTCTCTGGGGAGGAGAATATCAAAGGTCCAAAGAGTCAGAATGATCTGAAGAACAGTTTGGAAGACAGACAAGAACATAATCTATCAATATAGCCCTCTAAACATTGTCCTGAAATTTTAAAGGTATATGATTGTATCTTTCTTTTTAAACTGAATTTTAAATCATATAATCATCATCCTAAAGTGGTTTAGGATTTCATGAACAAACATTAATAGATATGGTTTCAAAGGTTGATTTAAAAGGTTGATTCTCCATCAATGAAAGCATGAACATGGGATATTTTAATAGAAAAAAAAGTTATTTTCCTTAGGATCACTGATGAGGAATTTAGAAGAATAAATGTTCCAGAGAATGAACACTCAGATTATTATTATAAGTTCTAATATAATAGAACTGGTGAAGTATAGCAGACAGTGTGGTGCACTAACCCTGGTACAGCACAGCCATGCCAATGAGCCTGTTCTGCAAACACAATAAAGCAGAAGCAGCAATCAGCTCCCCATGCAAAGTGTTCTTCTTGGCAGATACAGTTCAGGAAATATTTTAAATATGCAGATTGCTCACGAGTGTTCTCATCTGCCTGGAGAGAAATTCATGACACGGTACATAACACATACATACGCTCTGGGATGTGAAGGATTCTCTTCAAAATACACCATTTATTCCAGTATTTAGCTGATTAGGAGGGAAAAGACAGAACATTTTTGACAAATGTTAGTAATTTCCTGATTGCTGGATTTACTTACAGTGATGGTGAGGGTACTGAGTTGCTGCTGGAATTTTTCTACAAAGGACACCTTGATATGCTTCATTCATCTGGAACATGTGAAATGAATCACAAGGAACGGATGGAATTTTCAAGAGAAAAAGAAAACAATAAAACGCCCACCATAAAAACTAATTCTCTATAAATAATCTCAATCAGGGAAACCTTTACCCCTGAGACAACCCAAGGCTGCTTTTTTAGTAGCTCTTTCCCTTGTGACAAGAGCAAACTTTCCCATGCCACAAATCATTCCCGTCCATCATTTTGATACAATCTGAAGGAAAATCATCCTGCTGTCTCATTTTTTTCAGGCTCACATAGGGAAGTATTTGCATATTTGGTTGGTAAGACTTACTGAGTTTATAATCAACAGTTCTGATCTTCGTGGCCAGTTTTTACACTTCAGATAAGCAATTTTGTCTTTGTAGTTAAGTCCTTGTTTAATTGATTTCTCAAACTGAATCCATTTTGGTTATGTTCTCCTTCTGGATCAGCTTCTGCAGTTCCCATTGTGTTGGCAAGTTTGAATGACATCAGTTACTGTAGAAGAAAGATGTTGGTCTTTCCAAAGAGGACACAGGATGGATCAGGAGAGTATTAGTGCTTCTTATTCAGGAATTGAATATTTTTATTCTATTTCCTTGATGGAATGCCCTTAACTTTGTGAATTAATCTGACTCAATCTTTTCTAGAAGCTGATTTTAACTGTCTGATTGTGAAGGGGGCTGTTTCCTACATGCTTCAGCAGCCTCCCTTCTTGGATCACATCTCTAAGGTCACAGAACAAAACCAGCTTCAGATCCATCATTAACAGCTCCCTAACTGTCTCTCAGTTTCTTATTTCATTGCTATGGTTGCAACAATAGGAAAATGTTTGACTTGAAAGCAATATTCTTGTACTAATGCCTATCAAGCCTGTTTTGATTGCAGCTTAGAAAAAACAAATAGATTTTCTTCACTGGGAAATAACTCCATTTGCTATTGCTTTGGCCTTATGTAAACTGCAAATAAAAGAACCAGCTAATGGCCAGGTTTTGAGGTGTTCTTTTCAGTTTTTGGTAGCTTGAGGGAAGATGAATTCTTTGCCAAGCCAGGAGATTTGTATGCCTGGTCTGAGTTATTGACTGAATGGTCTGCAGTGCACAAGGAATTCCAGCAATAAAAAGTTCATTCCCAGCTGATGTTATTGGTCATCCATCTCAGGCAGATGCTGGGAGACAGGAACTGACACTGATGCTGGAAAATATTGTATCAGAAGAGCCTGAATGAGGATTTCAATACACACAGGGATGGGAGGGGGATCAGAAGGGGAGGGAGCAGCCAAGCTTACAGGCCTTGGCTCCAGAAGATCATTTATAGGTACATCACTGCAATATCCTATGATGATAACGCAGAGGAAAATGATTAGTTCTGCAGTCATTGCAGGAGTGAGGATGACTTGCAGGCTGAATGGTAAATCCAAGACAGGATTGATTCTGGGTTCTTTTTACACACAACAGTGCAAAATGACAGCATTCCACTGGTTCTGTTGTTTTATAAAGGCCATAAAATGTTAGCCCAATACAGGGCCAAAGGAAATGAAGATTTGATCTGTAATCTGCTTCTTGTAACACCAGAGGGCTGTTGCAGATCTCACCAGCACTCCTGTTTGGCATTTTTATTAAATTCAAGAAACAAATGTTACAAATTTGACTTGGATTTTACCATTTTTAGCATTTCATTTGCTAGAGGGTGAAGTTGGGCTGAGGTGTACTTGGCAAGATCTTATTGTATTGCATGTTGCAAGTAGAAGGGTTTAAAAATAAAAAAATATTTGCTTTCAACTATGAAAATGTGTTGCTTTCCTCTTGCTCTCCTAGAAATAACTCTGAAGTATTATTCCTACTCTAGTTCCAAGCTATGTAATTCAATTAACTAAAAAANCAACAACAAAAAACAACAACAACAAAAAAAAACACAAAAAAATAAAACAAAAAAAAAACCCCCAAAAAAAACTTCTTAGGGTACTTTCACCAGAGGAATTAAGACAGCCATCTAAATTACATAAAACTGATTATACTAAGAGATTGTCACAAATGTCTTACAAAAGTGAGTGACTGCTTTTGGCAGCAGCATTTCATCCTTTGTCAAAAAAGGAAGCAGTTTTACAATATCACATTTTGGTATGATACACAATTCATCAAACTACTTCATCTCAGTGGGATAATCCATGAAAAAGAACCTATAAGAACTTATAGGTTTGATCCAAAGTAAAGACATGAGAGAAAATGTCATTTGTTTCAGTTTTACTTTGAGACATGTTTGAAAACAAAAACCAGAAAACCTTTGAATCCTTAAAGAATCTTAAATTTTAATTTAAACTTATAAATTTGCCTTCAGTGCTTAGTCAGATGACTGTTGAAATAAAAAGAGAACACCTAAAGATTTCAGCTGAATGATACTCACACTGCTTACATTCAGTTTATCACCTTGCTATAGGATATACTTTAAAAAAGAACACTATATCTGAGGGATTTTTCCCAATACTGTCCAAAATGATGAATAATTATCCTAACCTTTCCAGTTCTAGAGCAGCATCTCTATCTGGAGAAAAAGTAATGGGTTTTTAATGAGAGAAATGCAGAAAAGACATTTTCATGAGTCTTCTGCAGATATTTTAACTCTACATTGTTCATGCCTGTTGTGAGCCATGCTTGAAGTTCTCTTTACACATTTTGAAATACTGGCCCAAATTTCAAATCAAAGATCTCATGGACTCTGACAAATTTTCGATCAAGTTTTGAACTATTTCAGCATGAATATTTTTGTTTAATTTCAACTTTCCTCCTACTGCAGCAGTAACAATTACAGCCATCAATAAACATGAAATACTCAGTGCTGACAGCCAAAGTTATTTTAGTCACATTCTACTTAACTGCACTCAGAGTCCATGCAGTTCCAATGTGTTTTCCCTTTGGCAGACTTTATTTTTTGTGGTTCAGAATCATTTCCCACCAAGTGTCTTATCAGCATCCAGAAGCTGGTCTCATAAAGCAAAACTTTAATTATAATTGTTTTCATTATGAGTTGAGGGACTAAATATTGACCAAGAAATTGCCTTGGTCTTGATTTTTGACAAATTTTTCCCATATGATCTCAGGAAAACGTTGATGGGAAACCATCTGTAGGCCACCTGAGAGTTCTGGGGTATTATCGAATAGAGGGAAGGACAACCCTACCCTGCCTGGGGATTATTGGCTCACGGAACAACCCCTTTACTCTGATGTTATCTCGCTTTCTTAGCACAGCTTCTTTCATGCCTTTTGCCTGATTTTGGAGTTTTTCATCGTTGCAGCGTTACTTTATTCCACATAAGCAACAAACAGATCACAAGGTCTGACCAAAAGCCATCACGTCACTGCACAGAATCCTAAAATACCGTGAGCAGCGGATAGGAAATGTAATCTTTTAATCTCCTGCTTCCACGTGTTGTAACACAATTCTGCCTTTGAGCTTTGGGCCGGTGCTGGCCCTGGCACACAGCACTAGAGGGCAGTCCCATATTGCGCTTCCAGGGAATCCATCCCCTCCCAACACCTCTGATCCGGCCGGGGAAATGAAAAAGCCCTGGGCAGGTGAGAGCCAAAGCAAAACTCCCCCTGTCCTAGTGCAGGACTTCACCCTGTGCAGGCAGCTGCAGACCGGAATTAATATAGCTCAGAACAAGGCTGGCACTTCATCGTTTTGCTGAGTTTAATTATTTGGGGGAGACTTTAAACTTGCAGCTGCCAGATCTCAGGGTGTACTTGGTTTTCAAGCATTTTTGCAGTCCTCATTGGGAGGCAGTAAACAAATATTCAAAGGTTCCTGTGAGCACATGGGATGTGCTTTGTGTACACACATATGTGTTGGAGTAAGGAGAGATTTAATGAGATTTTAAAGGTAGGGCATTGAGGTTTCTGATTCAATTCACTGAGATAGTAAAACTGCAGGGTAAACATTATGTATAATATTTGCACCAGAATTTACTTCTGTGGATAATTCTCACATAAACCTGAGTGAGGTCCTTCCTAGGAACTGAGAGTCCCAACTCAGAGTCTGCCTCAGTGTTTTCTTCAGTGATGGCCAGATCCTACATTTTTTATCATATACAAAAGTGTTAGAGATGCACTTTAGTCTCTGAATGGCATGAATTAGGAAAACACTTGTTTTTTTATAGCTAAATAAAATTTGGGCTTTTTCAATTTTTTTTCACAGTGTTTTCCCAAAGCTTCAGGAAAGTATGAGGAAAAAGGAAACCAAATGCTGATGTGACTTTTCAGATTAAAAAAAAAAAAAAAAAAAAAAAAAAAANCCTGTTGTCCCTGCACAGACCAGTGAGCTCTGTGTGCCCGGTGCTGCCCTTGATGTCACATGGCACTTGTGGCCCTTTGCAAATGCTTTGCTATTCCTTCCTGGCTCTCCTGTGTTTGGGTACCCAGTTTCCTGTAGTTTTTCCTCACTGCTGAGCTCTATTTACTGCCCTTTTCCAGGTGCTGCTTTGCCCTCAGTTGCTTCCCATGCACTCCTTTTTGTGCCGAGGTATTTCTGCTTTCCTTCCCCTGTGCCACATTCCCGAGTCAGTGATCCTGCTGCCAGCTGACTCATCCTGGCGGATGCAAGGTCATGCAGAAAGACAAGCAGGCTGCCAATTTAGAACATCACCCACTGCATCAGAACACGGCAGTTTTGTTTGTCAGCATCCTCAAATTATCACTCTCTGCTCTCTGAAGTCCATTAAGGAACGATCGTATTCCCTGCAGACATGGTCGTGTCTCTGGGTAACAACTGAAGTCAAATTTTGAGTAATACTAAATATTTATTTATTATATTATTATTTATTTAGATATTTAGATATTATTTTAGATATTATTTATTTATATTTATTTATATTTTTATTATATTATTTATTTATATTTATTTATTTATATTTATTTATTTATATATTATTTATTTATAGTTATTATTTTTTAGATATTATTATTTAATATTTAGATATTTATTTCTACCCTGCAGTGCCCCTTTGATTCCCACACTGTGGTGCTTCAGTTCATTCCAAGTTTACTCCCTTATGAGGCAGCATCATCCACACTTTGAAGAGATGGAGATTTCTGTACCTTGTGCAGCCACCTTTCATCACAGGCAGAATCCATCCAGGGGAAAGGAGGGAGGATCCTTCTGAAGGATTCCTTCCTTCTAAAGGATTCCTTCCTTCTAAAGGAAGCAGAGATTTGGAGCAAAGCCAGCGTTAAAAATCTTTAAGCAGCGTGAGAAGGGATGGGTGTCAAGTGCTGCCCATGCCCCAAAGCTGTGAGGGGTTATTTGCTTTTGCAGGTTTAATACTTTACCTCTGTTTTATCCAGAGTATTAACTGCTCTGCAGCAGTGGAAAATGCTGATAGTAGTTGAAAAACGTTAAATTATTTCACAAAAGTAAAAGTACAATTTTCCTCATTTTTTGATGACAATTGGAGCATTGTGCCCATTTTCTGTCCAAAGATTTATTTTCCTTGCTGCTATACCTTTCTTAACATCTTTCTCTAGCTCCACTTATTTTTAATAATTAATAATTTAAAGGGTGAGGAAAATGAGGTGGGAAAAGCTTAAATATTTTGTACTTGCATTTGAAACAAATCAAATAACAATTTTTAATGTATGTTTTAAAACCAAGTGAAAAGTTAGAACTTATTTATTCATGTAGTCTACTATATTACAGATTTCCCCAATACTTGAAAGAAAGTAATTGCTGTTTGTGGGACAATGTAGGTGAGGTAGACAAAAACACAATTTTGCTTGATAAATAACAACTAACAGAGCAGAATCCAAAGGGAAAGGCTCAGTATTTGTCTTTTTAACCCACCCAAAACCTGTGACATCAGAATAAGCTTCTACAGCATTTTCAGTTTCCTCTGATACCTCCAGTAAAGCAGAGGAACTCTGTGGATGTTTCACCACCAAAAATAGTCCCCTCTGTCCAAGCCTGCTGGGATTTCATTCCTTTGATCTCTGCTGGGAAACCATTGAAGGTGTTTTACTGAAACTCCCATTCTGAGGAGTTAAAAAGGAACTGTTTTTATTTTCCTCCTTGTTTGCAGCTGTAAGCAACAAACTTACTCCCAAATAAAATAATATTTGAGTTGGAACCTCTGTGCAAAGGCAAGGGTGGAGCAATGCAGACTATTTTTTTTTGCCTTTCAAAATATCAGAATAAAACAGGAAACGGTAAAAATTGAAGTTATCTTATCTAGAATGCCCTAAGAACTTGATGTTTCCATTAGTACCACTGGGCTAAACTAGCACAATTTTGCAGCTTTACAAATCAGAAGACAGTCCCATTTCCTGGGACTCTGGCAAACATTTGTTCATTACTTGGCCCAGAAAACCAAAACATTCAATTTGCATATTTTGAAATATCTCTCTGCTAAATGGAAAAAGATTTTAATGACCCTGAAAAACCGCCCTGTTGTTTAAATTGAAGATTTTATTATAAAATATACTGAATATGCTTTATTACATAATTTAAAACAACAACCATAGTCTGTTTTCAGAATGCTCTTGCCCTGCTTAGCACTGACAAACACAATTTCATATTTACTACTGTCTTTTCAGTCCAGTTTTTATTCCTCCCCCCCATTTTTCTTAATTTCAACAGTTACAAATTCCATAAGCCATAATTCCTATTCCCACATAAATACAGATCCACAGATCCAAATACATATTTTGGGAAGGCAACCAAGAACCCATGCAAGATTTTTATAATACATTAAAATGCACAGAGATAAAAATAATAGCTGGGCAGAAGATGATCCTTGGGAGTGATGTTTGTGCTCCCTCTGGAGCAGGAAGCAGGGCCAGGTTGGTAGCTCAGTGGGCTGTGATGTCAGGAGGTCAAATCACACACTGGGATTTGGGCTCATCCCAAATGTTGACACAGAATTGAGAGGGGAAGGGCAAGGGGAAGGCATGTGACAGTAAAGGACATTGTATTCAGCAGTAAATGTCAATTGGAAATGTCCATCATTGGGCTGGGGAGAGCAAAGTCCCAAAATGGGATCAACACAATGATTTTTTCTTCTGTTGCTAAATATTGAATTGGGCTGGTGATAAACCCAACTTTGAGGTGCTACATTAACAAATAGCATGAGAAGGGGGTTTCATGTTTATAACCCTGTGCACCAAAATTCAAAATGCATGGTGACTCAACAACTTTCACTGCAGGTAAATTCCTGCTCAAGCTATACAGAAAGGCTGACATGATATATGTATAATTTATGGAAGATCAGTATTTAATCAGTCATTAATAATGCTCTAAAATGAATTTAAGAATGTCTTTTCATCCAAAGACTGAAAATATCAACTCTTACTGGTCACAATCTTCCATTTAGATATGAAGCTGACACAAAGCTGGAACTTTTCTTCCCTAGTAATACAAGATGGTTGTACTAACCCAGACTTAAACTGAAGTGTCACTGCATATTTGTTACTTTAAAAGCCCACGGGGAACCAAAGATAAGATCTGATGTTGCTTTCATCTCACATCATTGCTTAGTTGCTTGTAAACGGTGGAAAAGCTGGTTTTAGCATCTGCTGTTTAATCAAACATGTTTTAATTTAGAAAGTCGTGCGCAGCACAAGAAGCTGCCTGTGCAATGGTTTCAGCATGGATATGTGAGCAGAGACTGTGTGTGCTACACACTCAGTGTAGGGTCTGCAGGAAATCAGATTTTCAGTGCACTGACAATGGGGCCATTCAGCCTCCTGAACCCTCAGCCTCGGTGTCTCAGCACACTGCACACACAGGGATACTCTGTACTGGTGACAAGTAACTAAGACAAAGTGAATTCATGATTAGAAAATGCTTTCAGTCTTTCTCCTGCTTTCATTTCCTTCAAGACTAAACAAAATTATAGATTGTCTGGAGAACAAGAAGGAAAAAATGACCTTTTTTGTACATGAGTCCTCTCTGTGCACTTACTCAGCTCTAGGTACACACTGCTTGTAAACATTTAAACTCAAATTTTAAGGTAGGTTTACAGTTACAGGTAAGTTTTGGAGTATTGTGGCAGAGAGGTCAGTTTCGTTCAGAAAGAACTGGAAATTAATTAGTTTGCATTATTGTTCCAGGAAGATCCATCCTCAGATATTCCCCTTTTAAAATTTTGTTATATCATGTTGTGTAACACTGTAATATTCAATCCAGTGACAGTCTCCAAGTAAAAGGCATTGAAAAATGCCTGAACTGCTGGCAGAACACAAGAATCCTGCTTAGTTCTAATCCAACTTATTCTTTCAAAATCCTTTAAAAATAAGGCAGCTTACAATATCAGCCTGTCCCATGTGACCTGCCCAGCATGGCACTCTTAAATCCAGGAGACAGAACAAGAACAAAATGGACAAAATAATGATTTATTGGAAGCAAATATTTACACAAGGTATAAAGGCAATAATTTCAGTTGTTTATTTTTTAACAAGACAAAGCTACTCCATTACCAGACTTATTCAGAAACAGGATTAGATTTAGGAACAATTTAGAATAATTTAAATCCCTGAGAATTATGCTCTCTCATTCTTTTATGCGCTCCCTGCCCCCCTCCCCCCGCTAAAGAAGGTGCTGGAAATTTAATTTCCTGATCAGTTAAGCTTTTAATGCATCATCATTCATTCTGTATATCAGCATGAAATTTCAAAATGCAAGCAAAGCCCAAGTTCACATCAAGCTCATCCACATTCAGTGCAGGCACCCAGTATAAAATTACTTCCAGTTTCAAGTTGATATCCAAGCTGCCTGATAGGTAAGGCTACTCTGAAGATAAAACTTGTTCCCCTTAAACAAGACATGCAAGAAGTCACTTCCTCCTTTTTCTTCTAGCTGGACACAGCTGAGGGTTTTTAGTTTTCATACAGAAGTGTGGAGCTGTGAATGCAAGGCCTCAGGCTTGATTGGTTTACATCTGGATTTAAGGGAGCTTAGCATCACAGACTTCCAGTTCATACTGCATATTTCTAGTAATTTACCTCATCCCTTAGCATTTCTTAGGTTTATATCAGGCAGAGAGTTTAAGAATGACAATTTTAGGTAGAAAAAGCATTTCCTCCTATGCAATTCAAGTTCCATTACTGAGTTTCAGGAGGAAGCCACCCTGCCAGGTAACAAAGGCAGATCCAGGGGTAACACATGCAGACAATTTGCAGTCCAAGTTCAGACATTTTTCTAGTAAGGTTGTTGCCTCTTGTGCAAGGATGTGACACATCCATCACAGAACTCCTCTAGATGACACCTGACATTTAAACCAGCACAAGCAAAGCACAGGAACAAGGCTAAACTGGGAGTACTCTCAAAAGCTGCAGCTGATGGTGGTCCTTGCCAGTGGCCAGCTCTTCAGGTGGAGATGGAAAAAAAAATCTAGTAAATCTCAAGACATAATTCAACTAAAATAAAATTCTTTCCAATATTAGAGGTAGATTGTAGCCAGTGTAATATGTAATGGCTGCTCCTATAAGAGCAGAGATCTATGAATCAAACAATTAAAATCAATATCAACACCTATGTGCTCTTAGAATACTTAAGGCAAGCCTTTTGTATATCCTTCAGGAAAGCAGGCACACCACTCTGTAAAGAGAAAGGCAGACAAGTTATCCCTGCATAATGAAATCAATAAAAACTATAAGCAAAATGAGAATTCCCATTATAGAGATCAAGGCCTTCAAAGAGATATAGTTCTAAGATCTAATATACAATTGTCTAAGATACAAGTCTAAGATCTGGTACACAGCATCCATCCATTCCTTGAATACTTCAGGAACAAACTGCATTATTGAAGTTTGCTTGTCCTGAGGCTATTCATATATGCTCTGAAACACAGATTATTTGGGGTTTGCTGCAGAAATTTACCTGCCTGGTTGACAAACCAAAGGAATTTGACAGGAATTAAAATAAGTAAATTAATTGAGACTATTGTCATGAGAGCATACAGTAGTGACACTGTGTAAAAGCTAGGAAGGCTGATATTTGTTTCAGGAAAAATTAATTTTGCCCAACACGTAGAAGATGGGAATGACTGCAGTGATTTTGTTGTTTAAAACAGATTAGCCAAAGATCATTGTCTGTAACCTTTTCTTACCTTGGCAGCCCAGTTGACCAGCCAGGATGGAATCTTGCCACCAGGATTATCAAAGTAGTACATACAGACTAGAGAGGAGAGAGAGGTTACCAGGCAGTTACCTGAGACTGTGACAGAAGCTCCCAGTGCATGACTGCAGCACCAACTACAACAGCTCTGCTCTAAATTCTGCACAAAAAAGTCAACTTGTCCTGAAGTGAAATGTGAAATAAATACAGGCATTCCTAGTTAACCTCTGGGAAGCTGGCAGAGCCACAACAGGAATTTAGATTATTGTATATATAAAATAAGGCTGCCTTTAAAAGACTAATCTCAGACACAAGTCAAGCTCTCAGCAAACCCTTTAATCTCTACATCTGTCAAACACAATACTTGAACCATTGCTGAGTTAAGAAAATTGCAGCAGAGTCTCCCCAGCTGAACTGTCTGGCAGGAAAAGAGGTGCAGACTGGTGGTGGGATGGGAGGGCAGAAGGAAGTGGTCAGTAGAACTATTCTTAACCACCCAGCCCAGCTGCTAAATAAAAAGATTTTTCACAGTAGTGCACTGACTGGACATTTCCAAAGATTTAATTCATTTTAAAGTAACCATTGGCTTAAAATTTCCGGTCCCCCTCTCTGTGTGTTTTGCTAATGCATACATTCCCAGGCTACAGGACTTGTCACATTTTCTTGATCTCTTACCTTTACATCCAGCCTTGCCATCACTTTCAATTACCAGGCTTTGTTTATAGCTTTTAACTCTGATAATACCAGGCTTTTCAGGGCACTGAGGTGCATCCACACTTTTTGCTAACACAACCCAGATCTTCCTGCCATCCACATCCATCTCCCGGCATTCCCGAATGTAGACATACTGCACTGCAAGCTGAGGAAGCACGTCAAAACAATGGCACTCTCAGGGATGAGGAGTTGACAAGTGAATTCCATCACAAACAGCAGCTCCTTCAAGTTATTTCTCATGTCCCTACAGGACTCAATTCTGCAGTAATTCAGCTATGTGAGCTCTGTGTGGGAAGAGACACCCACACTCCTCCTCATGCCATTTATACTCGTGTGACAGGAGGACTGCAGGATCTTAGTGCAGCAGAGTGATGGAATCAATTCATTGTTGGGATTCCTGGATGACCAAGTGGCAAAAACTGCAAAAGGAACAAAAACTTGAAAGGATACATCTCTGTTTGAGAGAGGAAAAGGGTACTTCACTTCCCAGTAGATTACTTTTTCACCATCATATGTTTCCTCATACAGTTCTACAGTTGAAAGAAGAAGACTGTTAGATATTTTTAATTTCTGGCATCAAGAACTGCTCAGATTTCTGACATGAACACATTTTACATGCAACCCTGATGTCAAAATTGATATGTATGTAGAATTTTAGCAGTAAGATACATTAGGAAGTTCTGTATCCAACCAGGATTGCTCAGGAATCAAATACACAAAAATAAGTGGACTCTTTTTCTGTGGCTATTGGATTAACTGGGGGAAAAACAAACAAACAAACAAGCCCAAAACAAAACAAAACAAAAAACCCAGAACAATAAAGCAGAACAATTCTGGGGGAAGCACAGTCAAATTCCTTTTCCAAAAGTTCGCTCATTCAGAGCCTTTCATCTCAACCTTTTTCCCTCACCTGTGCACATTCTGCACAATTCTCAGTCACAAGTACAAATGTGCTTTTTCACAGGCATCTCATTGCCCTTGTAAATTATACTGAGATAACATGGAACTAGGATGAGTGCAGCTTTCTACAGGAAGACATCTTCATACGAAAAGACATCTGAAGACATCTTACATGTGGGATTAATGAATTTTGGAAAAGCTGTCAGGAATTTCACAGCAGTATATACATGCAAACTAGAATCTCGAGCAGTTTATGAGCCTTCATTACACCACCTTCAGTCTGCCTGGAAACTCCTATCAGAAGGCAGCAGAACATGGAAAGAAAGTAACCTAAGAATAGTGCCTGAAACATTGACTCAGTCACAGAGTAGTCTGGCATGAAGGAGAGAAATGAGTTCTGTTCAGCTCACATAAATGAGTCTGAAAATCTCTCCAGTCCATCCACTGCCACTGTGAGGGCAATGGACCTGATAAGCCATGGGGCTGAGCCATGGTGAACTCCTGCTGCAGTGAAGAGTGATCCAGAAAGGTGATTCACCTCAGCAGCCACAGTGGTATTTTCTTCCTTTAGAACTGACTTGTGCCTGAGCTACTCTATATCCTCCAGAGCCAGGTTTTTCAAAGTGAAGCCAGAATAAACTGATAATCTCACTGATAAGGCAAGAACAGTGCCCCAGATGGGAGATACCTTCCCACAGAAACAGCTTCTCCTCCAGCTGGAGCACACTGGATGCACCTGGTGTTGCAATAACCCACAACATTTATGTTTTCCACCAGAGGTCACTGGAGTATTGGGTTATTCACTTTACTTTCATGTCTAACCACAGAGATTTCCTTTTTCAAAGGCACCATGAAACTGTTTTAAAGACCCCAAAAAAACCTGTTATTAGCTACCTCATACCTACACAATAGGTAAACCACACCCCACCTGCATTCACTTCAAAGCAGAATACAGTGTATTTTAATTAATAATCTGATTTCATTTAGCATCACATAAGAGATCAGAAGTCCATTCTATCCATAGTAGGCATAGAAGCACTTACTGGCCTGCTCTGACTTCAAGCACAGGCTTAAAAAGAAAAGGCTCCCCTTTCAATCTTTAAAATAAATGGATTACTGGGTGTCTACATCAGCTGAACCCTTTCCTTGTTACTGCTGACTTAAGATGTTTTACCACCATATGGATATTTAGGTTCAATGCCCTTTTTCAAAGACAACATTAAATAAATGTAACTAATTTAGTTATTCCTTTCTCTGTAAAAGCCTGAAGTTACCACATATTCTCTCGATACACCCATTCCTGATTGTAAAAAGTGCCAAGAACAACCAATGCTTTCAGGAAAAGATATTCCATCATGCATCAAACTGGTGGAAGCTGAGGAAAAAAAATTCACAGTGAGAACAATCAGCCTTTGAAATGATCTCTCCAAGGACAAATTTTAAGATTCAGCTGAACAGGTTGCAGGGCCATTTTGTCTTGACTGTGCTTTCACCAGGGAAGTTTGGAGCAGATGATCCCAGAAGTCCCTTCCAAACTGCTCTTCTCTGATGCACTGCTCCACTACCAAATGCAAAAGTGCTCAAAAGGTACCACCTCCATTCCTCCCCAAGACAAAATAAAATTTAACCTGAGCATTACAACTAGAAGAACGAGGTGCTCCTGCATAACCAGTGATGCCTATCATGTGCTTTCACCAGCATAGAAAGAATTCATTCCAGAGGAAAGATAAATACTGTTGAGACATTAGTGATTCCATAACAGTGTTTACTTGTATATTTGCAGAGAGCAACCTTATCCCAAAAGTCTTTGGAGGCAATAACTTCAAAATATCTTTGAGGAAAGTTTTAGTGGAACAACCAATGTGGACTCCAGCTTGCTTTTACACTGCCTAGATGAGCTTACCTTTAACATACTCATCCCACTCCTTCCTGAAATCCAAGTCCATGTAGACATCTGCACACAATTTTGGGGGAACGTCAGCAAGACCACCAAAGATTTTATATTCATAAAGTCCTGATTCCTGTGGAAACGGAATGAGGAGGAAAAGTCACACAGGAAAGGGAGGTACACTGCATCATGGAGAGCAGCTGAAGGAAGTTAGGTGGGGCACAAACTACAAATATGCTCAAGAGCTGTGAAAGCAAGTGTTCAAAAAACAATGCAAGACTCAGTCTTTAACCTCTCGACTTTTTGATCTATACATGAAAGTTTAAATGCACCAGGCTGACCTGCCCTGCACAATGGCTGTTCCTTCCCTTACACCAGGACCCTTTTACTTCATCAGGAGTTCCAGAAGGAGCAACTTTCTTCACAAATGCAGTCCCATTTTCATCTCCAGTGGCCAGTTTGGATTAAACCCTGCCCACACTGAGGTTTACCAGAAGCATGAAATTCTTGTGGCAAGTTAGTTATGCTTATACATCAGGCTGGGATACTTCAGAAGCATACTTTAGAAAGAATGCTTTACAACATCCATGCTTACATACAATGCACTCTTGTATCTGCCTTGGATATTTATCAGCTATTTTCTTTCAGAAAGGGGTGTGGTGCAGGATATGTCCTGTTTTAATGTTACTTTCAACATATGGTAATTCCATCTGTGCCTATAGAGGAATGTTTGTACCATTGTTAGTATGAGTTCAAGACTAAATTAAAACAATGAGAGTATTTCAAATATACAGTGTAGAAATAAAATCCAAGCATTCCCAAGGAAAGGAAAAGAAGGATTATACAACACTCTGTTAGTGATTAGATGAATTTTCTTCTTTTCCTCACCTTCAAAAACCAACTCTAGAAGATGAAGATTTGAAGTACCAGAAAAGAGTAATGTGAGCAAGACGCTTAAGCTACTCATCTTCTACAAAATTGTCATGCAAAGAACAGCATGAAATCCAGAAGGAGTTGAGAGGAAACTACGATCACTCGGTTAAAAAATAGAATATTTATATATATATTTATATATGGATTTAGAAGTCAGTATTAAATAATAAATCTGGCAGAATGGAAACACTATCAATCACAAGCCAGTTCCTAAACTACTGAAGTTCTTCAAAGAAGCTAGTCCACCCCAAAAGGGGAGAAAATTTCTTTCCAACCCTTTCTGAACTACCTCCTCATTTTAGCACGGAGAACGGTGGAAACTCAGACTGACGGGCACTCAGG
>VXBR01003728.1:24690-55355 GCA_013400215.1 Cisticola juncidis
CACAACCCCGGGCGGGCACAGCCCCGGTCCGGCCCGCCCCGCTCCGCCCTGCGGCCGGGCCCCGCCGAGCCTGCGGGTCCACGGGACATCCCTGCCCGGCAGGTGCGCTCCGTGAGCCCGCGGGTGAGACGGGGGCTCGGTGGTGGTGACATTTCAGTCTCGGTGGCCTTTCAGTGTGTGTGACATTAGCCTGGTGCCAGGACGGGGACAGGTTCCGTGGGTGAGATGGTCAGGGCTTTCCCTTTGGGGTGTTCCCCAAGGACACAGGTTGAACACTATGGGCGCGTGTGTTTGTGTATGTCTTCACATTTTGAAAGGCAGTTTTCCTTATGGACTGTACATATGAGAGTATTATATAAAGAACCCGTAACTGCTATACAGTGCTTGGCAGGTGAGTGTGGCCCTGGCACAGCCTGGCAAAGAGCAGCGGGCAGCAGGCTCTGGCCCATGGCAGGGCTGCACTGCGATGGACAGGGTGGAAGGGGACAGAAAACTTTCACTGGGATGAGCTCCCAGGCAGGAGGAATCCACTGGCAGGAGAAATCTCCTGGCAGGGACACATTGTGCACCTTGCAATGCAGTAACTCCACCTATCAAACTCAGCATGTATGTGACACCACCCATCAAACTCAGCCCTGCAGTAACTCCACCCATCAAACTATGCTAAAGCCTTCAAAACTTGCAAAACGGCAGGTTTTCTCCTGAGAGCTGTAAATCTGTTTTCATTACAGCTTTATTCTGCTAATTCCTGTGGGATTTTCCTGCTGAACACTGTGTCTTGAGAATGAAACAAGCAGCTCTGAGCAGTGGGACGTCATCAAGCCTACTAACCTGGCAGCAGTGCCCAATGTATTTGGTGGTAACCTCTGTGCAAGGCTGGAATAATGTAGTGTTTCTAACTTCCCTGCCAAGGGGATGAGCTCTTTGACAAAGAGTTCACTTATGTCAGCTGTCCTTTCCAGTTCCAGTCAATTGGTTTGCAAGCAGAGCATGAGGATTTCTGGCTGACTGGTTTGGACATACAGGCTGACCCTCATCCTTGCACAGTCCAGAAAACTTTTGGAGACAGCATTTTGGCAGAGGGCAAGCTTTACACAGGTAGGGAGACAGAAATGATGACTCGAGTCCTCTTGATCACGAGACAAAAAACTTCTTTTATTGTTTGAAACCTTATATAGGAAGTTCAAAGCTCTCAGTTCTAGGCACTGATTGGTCCTGGAGCCTTGCCCAGCTCCTTGAGCAGTGATATGTATTTATAATTTATTTTGTCTTAGCTAAAGACTAGCTGTGACAGGCAAGATTGTATCTCACAAACTTCCTCTCAATATGTAAATATGATGCCAGAACTTGACCTGTACCATCTTTATAAAATAATATCAACAATGATAATAAATATCTGCTCATATCTTACCTGCTCTCTGAACAAACATTTCAGTTCTTTCATTTTTTGTAGTAATCTTATGTGTATTATTATTATTATTATTATTATTATTATTATTATTACTAATATTTATACAATAGGTATAAATATTTTGGCTTGTTTTTGTTCTTTCTTTAAATGGCATGCTCTCAGCTCAGTTGGTTCTCCAAAATATCAAGGCAATACATTTCTTATGGCTGATCCCTTATGAGTAATTTCTTGGCTAAGTTGCCTTGAGTGAAGCTGTGCTGCCCACCCAGCTGAGGAATTGGTCTTTAAAATTGAATATGAGGCAGTGGCCTGGAGGTGAGACTAATTTAGTTTTTCTTGCAGAAATATTTCTTTACTGCAAAGCTTTTATCAGATTGCTGTTTCCCTTTTAAGTCCCATTCATTCTCTGAAACAGGGCTCAGGGAAACTGAGCTTGTGGCTCTTGTTTGCACAGAGGTGACTCTGACCCAGTATGGACAAGGAGGAGTTGGAAATCAAGAAAAGATCTTTAAAATGCAACAAGGACATGTGCCTGTGAGATTACATGATGTCCTTGTTTGTGCAAAAGGACTGAAGTGATTACAGGTCAGTGTTGCTATTATTTTAGGGTCAATGTTTTGCATTATAGGATTGTCTACATGGCATCAGTACATTGGCTTGAGCTGCCTGACCACTCCCTCTTTCCCCAGCACCATCACAGAAAAAGATATTTATCTCACAAGGCCACTCTAGGGACAAAATCTTTCAAAAAAGGCATTACTATGTGACCATTTTTCTTGGTAAATAAGGAGTGGTGATTACTAAGACAGCACAAGCTGTTCTAAGAGTTTATTTTCTGTTTTCATGTACGTTTACGTAAGTGTTATTATTTCTCACTTGTATTTCCACGTATTGCCCTTGCCTTAGGGATAGGAGCTGAAGTTTGAACCCAAGTCCTTTAGGATCTTCACTGCTGGGTAGTGGCTGTAGGCTGGGATGAGTTCTGGATTTTATATTTATATTTATATATTTTATTTAGCTGCTGCTGATCTGAGTGGGAAATATACCTCAAGGCAACCTGCTGGTTTGGGCTATCAGTGGCATTAATGTACCTAAATCTTCCACCTGTTTTTTAGAATGGAAATAATCTGTATGAATTCCCCCTAACACCTCCCCTTTCTGTTCCTGCAGTCAATGCTGGGTAATCCAATGAATTCTGTGATATGGAACAAAGCCAGGAAACTGGACAACTCCTGCATCAGAAAATCATATGTGGCCAGAAGTGAAACCAGCAGTGAATACTACCCTGATGTTTTCAGGCCCCAGGGTGATTTTCAGTGTTTGTTTTGGATATGGGTGTCCATGTGTGGGAGAATGTTCCCAGCTCCATTGTGTTTTCCTCTGTCTGTCTCTGTGTGGCACTGGTGCACTTTGAGAAATTCTTGAAGATTAACTAAAGATGTGGGATTTTGATGGATTCAACTGCTGTGCAGACATTTATATACTACTGTAATTCCATTTTACTCAGTGAATTCCAGAAATTTTGCAAAACTGCCGAATAGTCCCGCCCTACCATTTCTACAATCTGTACATTTGTATTTCTAGTATACACAGCCAAAGCAATTATAAGCTGCTGCTGCTGCTTTGTTGACTACATCGTGTAAAAACCTTTCTCACAAATTGTTTCATGACTTTTGCAGTTGCAAGAAGATTCTTCATCCAAAAAAGCTGAGAAGTAACATCATCCTCTCCCATCACAGCCATGCATGTGTAATGTAGTCTGTATTTTCCTCTCTTGTATGAGTCAAAGGGAAATCTGTTTTTTCAACATTTTTAGAATACACAGAAAATATAGCCTGTCTGCTACATCAAAACCTTGATATATTTTATATATTAAGTATATTCAGTATATTTTATATATTAAGTATATTTTTATTCCTAAGTATTTAGGCAGGGATGGTCACCTAGGGTGATTTTTGCAAAAAACTAGAACAAGACATGCACTGCTTTGAGCTGCCAGATGTCATAAGTGGCCATTAAATGCTGGTTTATAATGGCCTTTTTGAATTTAACCCCAAACTATGACTGTTTCTGTATCGAGTATCTCGTTTCAAGAGTTCCACCCAAATAGAAGAGGATTCAGAGTAACTGGAGTGCTGCTGTTTTCCTGCCTTCTGATACTATGTTTTACCTTTGGTAGATAGTTTATTACCCTGGACTCCTGGTGTCAGAGCCATCTCTTTCATTTGGTCATATTTACTCTTAATTTACATCTTTTAGCCGCAGTTTTTATGGAAAGTAACATACTCCCACTGCAAATAAACTGGGAATAAAGAGGTGCCACCTATTTACCCGGCCCTGAGGAAAGAGGGGGAATTTTAAATTTCACTGTTGGAAAGAAGGGATTTCACCACTACCTGCATGACCTAAAATGACTCATTCAAAAGACAAGAGAGCCTGTTTAGATCTTGACTTGATTTGGTAAATGTTTATTACTGCCACACCCTCTACTTTCTTAACTTGTTTACATGGATGTAGAAATATTTCTAAACATTTCCTTTTGCAGGTGATGCCAAAGCAGATGATGTGTATGAAAATCTCTTTTTTGTGGGAACAGTAAGAACTGGTTTTACTGCAATAATTTTTTTTTTTCTTTTTTTAACTACCTGTTAGGTCAGACACTTGACTTACTGTAAATTTCACAGAAATAATCTAACATGTCGAAGAAAAGCTGTGTATTTGAAGCTTGTGCAGTATTTTAGATAGATCTTGTGTATAAATTTAGTCCTAAGGATGGTAGTGAAGTAGGACAAAGAAAGACTCATCAGACAGGAAGTAATTCAGCCAGTGCCCTGTGTGTAGCTTAGTTTAAAACTCATAATTTTCTTTCTACTGTTGGAGAGTCAATAACAGCTGGCTGAAAAGCTCCATGTTTATCAGACAGACCATTTGCAAAGGGAACAGTGTATGGTTTTTATACTCTACCTACTGAGAAGGGAAGGAAATGAAATGAAAATGTCTCTTGACACTATCCACTAGCTCGGACAAATCACTTTTTCAGCTTTTTGTTGCATTTCCCTTCATGCCTTTGAGCCCTGTAAATCCTTTGGGTTACTCAGTGCAGGTGAAGAACCAAGAAAAAAGATCATTCCCATTTTGAACTTAAATCTCAGCTGAATCTGCTGCATCCTACTGCAATAATCTCTTAACAAAAATCCTGGTTATGGTGAAATTACAGTGCCTGGAGTTTGTTCCCAGGCTTCCCCCGACTTGGCCAGAAATCTGCCACGGTGGCTGCAGATTCAGAGATTCTGTAACCAACTTATGCAAGGTTCAGGAATTGGCTTCTGGTGGTGTGATGCATCCCTCTGCTAATTAAAAGCACATGTCCACACAAGGAACACAGCTCTTCAATGTAATTATGAAAGCAGTAGGAGATAAGAATAATTGTTTTCAGTTCCAGATATCCTGTCTTCTTCAGCACTGCAGGAAGATTAAGTGAAAGTCGAGGAAGGCAGTACCAAAGTTCACATGAGCAGCAGGGTAACTGATGCTGACCAAAGTCCTTGTAGAGTCCAAAGAAAATTCCTTTCCATATTCCCAGCCACCAAAGAGGTTTCTCACAGTCATTATAAGCAAATCCATTTCATAGCCTGATTACCCACAGAGAGGCTGATTTGCACAGCCATCAACCAACTGGGCTGTAAACTGTGTTAATGAGAGGGGAGCTACAGCATTTTAGGTGAAATTATTTGCTTCTCTGGCTTAACTGGCTGTGGGCTCCTTTTGGACTCCACATACACTGCATGGCATGGTAAGGACAATTTATAATATATTAAACACATTTAGAGGGCGCTTTCTGAAAGTTTGAGGAGATGCAGTAAACTGATGTGTTGTGTCTGTGTGTGGGCTTAGGGATAAAATAAAAGGAAAATTCAGTTCAGGGTTAGGGAAAAGGCAAGAAAAACGAATTGAATAGGGAGCCCACAATGATTGTACTTTGCCAGATTAGTGAGTCACTGTTTGCTGTGCTGTTAAGGCCCAGGAGACTGCTGGAAACTCAGAGGAAGCCATGAAATACTGCAAGTGTGTTTCAGTCACCAGAGCAACAGCATTGCTCAATTGAGGAGCAAAACTGCTCTCTCAGTAGGTGCCATGGGTTCCAGAATCACACACACTTCAGCTTATCAGCCCAGCTTTGGGCTGCCCTTCCCTCTGAGCAGCTGTGTTTTAGGCCCCAAGGAGGAGATTTTGTCATTTAGGGCAGGTCCTGAAGGGGATCTGTGTATCACTGAACCCTGGCAGTCCAAAACTGTGAACCTGTAACCCCTCAGTGCAGCTGCTGCTCAGCCCTGAGCTTTCCTCAGCTGCTTGCTCTGAATTTCTCCAGATGCAGAACGTGCTGCTGGTCCTTCTTTCCTTACATCCTTGGAGAGCTGTGCTCAGAACACAGCAGGCCCTTCAAAGGCAGGGGGAGTCAGTCATCCCCTTTTTTAAAAGGCCAGAGGATTGGTGCCCAAGTTGTTTTAAACCCTTCAGTGCCTTCAAATCCTTCTAGGGGAGAGCCCACTGATCTCTCAGCACTAGAGGAGACGTCATTCCCCTCGCTTTTCATTGCAGCTTTTATGCTTCACAGCAAGAAAGAAGAATTGCATGACGTCTAGGAGAATATGTGACTTTTTAGCCTGATGTTAGGCAGTTATTTGTACAGAAACATGAATTCTAAGCCCAGCTTTGGTGCTTGTTTATGTGTATTAGAATAGCTCTTAAAAATCAGTTTTGTGAGATACCTTATGTAAAACTTTCAGTGTTTTATGTAATACTTTCAGTGATGAAGTTGGCATGGAAAAATAAGAATGTACTAGTGGAGCTCTGGGTGGGAGGGAGGTTCTCTGTCAGTGTAGGAGAACCAAATACTAAACTGGAAGGAGTAGAGAGGAACTGATGTAATAGGAATGGGGTGAAATTTAGGTCATGCACACATGTGCTAGCAGCAAGAATTTCTGATATAAAGTGAAAAATGAAACTGATACTGGAGAAAAAAACCAGACATCCTGAACAATCAGAAGAAAATTATGAAATGTTAGTATTTGTAGTAGGCCAGGAAAATACTTGCACTTCTATGGAGTAAGTTGTTAAAAGATCTGAAAAAATGATTGAAAATAAGCCTGAGAGAATTTAATTTCTCCCTCTTAAGGTATTAGAGGGTTAATTGCCAAAAGAAAGAATAGCTACTTCAGGCAAAAGCTTCCTTGTCCATGTATAATTGTCTATGAATCCATGCAGCTCTAAACAAAGTTCCTAGATATCAACAGAATAATGCTTGTAGTCTCCAACAGGAGGAGTAGAAAACCTGGGTTTTTTGAGGTGGAACTTGTCAAGTCTAATAAAGATATTACAGACATGCTGCCTGCATTGGGAAGGACCAGACAGTGATCCATGAGATCCTGCCTAATGAAATTCCCCTCAAATCCAGTTTGTTTGTCATTTCTGTTCAAATGCTGATGTATTTGAGCACCAGCAAGTTGGGGGGGGAAATGACAGTTCCTTTATAAAGCTGTAGAGCTTTTCCAGAACCTGGTTGATTTGTCTGGAGGAGATGAACCATCTCCACCAGGGTCTCCATCACTGGGCACTTCTTAAGGATACACAGGATGAAATCCTGGCCCCTGTGAAATTGATGGAAGTTTTGCTATTAATTTCCGTGAGGCTAGGATTTCACCCTGGAAAGGAAGTCAAAAGTACATGAATGCTTTCAGAGACAGAGTGGCTGATTAAATACATCTGGTGCACTGTTCTTTTATCAATCATTGATAAAATAGTGTCTTTTAAATATAAACCTTGGGTGAGCTAAACTGCAAAATTCAAACACGTCCTTTTGCAAGACTTAAAAGCATAATTTGTCTGCTTTTTGTCTGAAATAACAGAAATCATGGTAAAAAATTAACACACACCCACACCCATCCACTCCAAACCCCTGCAGTATTTGATGTGCTGCAGAAACAAGCAATTAAAGCTTAGAAAAGCCAGTTAAAATATTTCTAAATGATACATAAAACTTTATCCCCTAAGAATGCCATCCGCAGCTATGTCCCTCCTCCTTTAATCCTTGAGCAGTTGAGCTGGGGGTTCATCGGGCTCTCGGCAGGGGTGGTGCTTTCAGGGGACCCAGCACGGCCACCCCTGGCAGCCCAGCGAGCCCGGGACGGGCACGGACCCGCACCCACCGCGGGAGGAGGGACGTGGCCAGCAGGGGCACGGCTGGGCAAGCAGGAGGGCAGAGGGGCTGAGAGAGGGCAGGAGGGGGCTGTAGCAGGGCAGAGGGGGCTGTAGCAGGGCAGAGGGGCTGCGGGAGGGCAGAGGGGGCTGTAGCAGGGCAGAGGGGGCTGTAGCAGGGCAGAGGGGCTGCGGGAGGGCAGAGGGGGCTGTAGCAGGGCAGAGGGGGCTGTAGCAGGGCAGAGGGGCTGCGGGAGGGCAGAGGGGGCTGTAGCAGGGCAGAGGGGGCTGTAGCAGGGCAGAGGGGCTGCGGGAGGGCAGAGGGGGCTGTAGCAGGGCAGAGGGGGCTGTAGCAGGGCAGAGGGGCTGCGGGAGGGCAGAGGGGGCTGTAGCAGGGCAGAGGGGGCTGTAGCAGGGCAGAGGGGCTGCGGGAGGGCAGAGGGGGCTGTAGCAGGGCAGAGGGGGCTGTAGCAGGGCAGAGGGGCTGCGGGAGGGCAGAGGGGGCTGTAGCAGGGCAGAGGGGGCTGTAGCAGGGCAGAGGGGCTGCGGGAGGGCAGAGGGGGCTGTAGCAGGGCAGAGGGGGCTGTAGCAGGGCAGAGGGGCTGCGGGAGGGCAGAGGGGGCTGTAGCAGGGCAGAGGGGGCTGTAGCAGGGCAGAGGGGCTGCGGGAGGGCAGAGGGGGCTGTAGCAGGGCAGAGGGGGCTGTAGCAGGGCAGAGGGGCTGCGGGAGGGCAGAGGGGGCTGTAGCAGGGCAGAGGGGGCTGTAGCAGGGCAGAGGGGCTGCGGGAGGGCAGAGGGGGCTGTAGCAGGGCAGAGGGGGCTGTAGCAGGGCAGAGGGGCTGCGGGAGGGCAGAGGGGGCTGTAGCAGGGCAGAGGGGGCTGTAGCAGGGCAGAGGGGCTGCGGGAGGGCAGAGGGGGCTGTAGCAGGGCAGAGGGGGCTGTNGGTCCCGCTGCCCCTCCGGTGCCCCGCTGCACCTCCGGTACCGGAGGCTGGACGTGCCCAAGGCTTTCCCCGCCCGCTCGCCCCGCTACTCTCCTGCGGAGCTGCTGGTGACAGCGGTGACACGGAGGGTTTAGCCCAGGTGTGAGCGGAGTGTGGCAGGCGCGTTTGAAGGTTCTGCAGCTGGCACAGAACTGAGTTGGTTTGTGGAGGGCTTGGGTTGGATCCCGTCCTGCACCCCGCGTACGTTGGGAAAACGAAAAAGGTGCGAGAGTTTAAATCGGTGCATGATTTTACTGAAAAACTTGGCGAAAGAAACTTACTGCAGCTGGTACGGAGGCAGTGTGTTCTCCTGCCTCTGGAGTTCAGGGCACGGTCCTGGAGTCCTGTAAGTACAAATTCTGGTTGTGTATTTCCAGGTGTTCAGCTGGGGCAGAGCCGAGGGGTTGTGGTGAGGATTACTACAGTCTGTTGAATTCTGAATGAACTCAGGCTCTCCTCTCGGGACAGAAGGACTCCTCAGGCTGTTTTCCGCAGTCACTTTAATGCATAGCCATAGTGTGAGCGTTGTGATTTATTGGGATTTTACATAAGCAAAAAAGGGTGCCTGAATTATTGTGAAAGATAGAGAGAATCTGGTCCAGAACTTGAAGGCAGAAAACTCAGATGTGTCCCACTGGTTATAAGTAAAATGTGAAGAAGAGGAAAGGGTTGTAGTGGCTCTTTTCCCTTGCACAGAGATATTCTGGATGTGGGAAGCCTCCTGAGAGAGCACCACATTGAAATGATTCCGAGTTAAAACCCTGGAATCTTCATACAGACCCTTCATGTGTTTCTGCTTCTCAGTTTTGTGGTGAGGGAGGGAGGGAGGAGAAGGGAAGAAATTTAATCTCTAAGAAGTTGTTCTGTCAGAATTTTTGATAAAGACATTAATTTAAAATAAAAATACCTAAACTTTGTGCAGTCAGGGGTAAATACAAATAAATAACTGGCAGAACAAATAATCTTTTCCAAGCAAGATGCTGGCAGAGTGGCTTAGGGAGCACAGTTGCACTGGGAAGAGCTTTCAAACAAATGTAACCTTGCTGTAATCCAAGTGGAAGTTGACTGGAAGCATTTTTCAGAGGTCTGTGTTTGTTTTAATGAAATCTAGATTATTTATCTGAAGTCAGGATTTTTTTCTTGCATTTCCCTCTAAACTTTTCAAAAAGTTAAACTGATTTCTAGATCGTGTGGAAAAGAATACAGTCAAGGAGATAAACAAGTAGACTTCCTTATTATTGGCTAACTTCAATAATCAGCTAAATATACTTCAGCAATGTCACAGCATTCTTCCAAGGATCTTCTGGAGAACAGCAGCAGTTTGTGCCTGTAAATGTTTGTGTTTGTGAAATGTTAGCAGGGTCTAAACAACTTGAAAACAGAAAGACCCTTAAAGTTCATCATTATACAAAGTAACTCTCATGAATTTACTCTCATTGCCACTTAGGACTTCTGCTCCCGTGTTGAAATGATCTTCCATGATCATGCACTTCTAGAAAGGGAATGTCAATAAGATTAGCAACATAAATCCCTGCTTCTTCATGAATTTTACCAGCTGCCTGGTGACTTCACAGCTGTCTGTGCAGTTGATAACAATTTCCATTGCTCTGCTTTCTGCAGAGTCCGCCTTGTCCCTCCTGGAGTTACGGATCTGGTTTTTAAAAATCCAGTAAGAGAAATGAACAGCAGTAAATCTAATGGACTTGTATTTATTGCAGAGAGTTCTTGGACTGTGTAAGCCTGCCTTCTTTTTATTCTGAGAAGAGTTTTTGGGATTATGTTACTTAGGTTTTTGTATAGTGGAAGAGGTTTAACAGGTTGTTTAGTGGTAAATTGTTGTCACAGTCAGCTCACAGGTAGGAAATCTGAGGAATGGGGAGATGGAGTGATTTGCTTAAAGAAATCAGACACATAAAAGAGACAAACTCCTGTGTATTCTGCATTATTATTCACACAGGTGAAATGAACAATAGGAATTCAGTTAAATATGATTTGTATCTGCAGTGTCTCTTGTGCAATGCCTTTTCCTGAATGGCTCTTTCTGGGGGAGTTGACTGGGCTATGGTACTCACTACTGGGATGTCACATCATCAAAGGAAAATGTTCCATTGGGCCAGAAATGGATGGCTGCTTCCAAGAAAAGAAGCAGAAGCTGCTGGGAGAGCCAGAAGGAGAACATCTCCTGCTTTGGTTGGATTAGGAGCAGGAGTCAGCCCACAGCAGGAGCTTCACACTCATTCTTTATTCTTAAGAAGCTGATAAATATCCAAAAACTTTTCTTGTAGGAAACTTCCTAGAATATTGCCATCTCCAGTTCATCATTCAGCAACATCTGACACTTCAAAGCCTCGAGCAGCTCTTTGTACCTTGAATTGCCATAGAAGACATCTTCAGCACTCTTCCTCTGCTTTCTGAGCCAAGGATCTGTTACCATGGATTTCTCCTGGATCTGGTAGGTGTGCATGCTGATGGATTCCATAGCTTTTTAGATAAATTTAAACTTACAAAGCCAATAGACCAAAAATTTTCTCTCTCCTTTATTCAGGGAGAGAGAAAATTTAGCCACAGATTGCCACAGAAGCACATTCTTCCTTCAACTCAAAGTATCTCCTTAAGTTAGTACTTGTGGTGTGATTAGTGAGAGGATGCTGGTGTTGCTGCATTTCTTTGCCTAAATTTCTTACCCTGAAACTTGAACCAGATCACCTGTTGGCTTAAGTCAGAAGTGACTTTGCTGGCAATGAGGATCCAGTACCCTTTTTTCTAGGGCTGAATACCTTTGCTCACACTTCAAATAGATTCTGTTGTTTATTTAATAGTATTTCAATAGAGGCTTGTTTATTTTTTGTTCCTATGAATGCCTGCCTTCGTGCATCCTATTTCAGACAAAAACTGTCCTTGTCAAAAATCAACAGGTATTTTGCCACTGACTTAATTATTATAGATTAGAATACATTTTTATTCCTGTTAGATTTCATTGTATAAATATATCTCCTTTCTTCACAAATCTCTGTACAAGAGGTCTAGGGGATTTTAGTGCTCACTGAAGATGTATCTGAAGCAGAGGGACAAGGACTTTAGAGACATGAGTAAATACATTTTGATTAAAGGTTAAATTTTTTCAGAATGATAATGCTTATTATGGGCTTTTCCAAGTTATTTGGAAGTTTCTCTATTTCAGTGACTGTTAGAGTACTTGGACTTTTGGATAGTTACTACAGTGTAAGCCAATAGACCTTTTATATGCAAAATAATTAATTTTTCTCTCCCTCAAATTTGATAATAAAATATTATACTAATTGAATGGTAAGATCAAAAAAGGTGACATTTAGGAACCACATTCTTATGTTGTGCTGAACTTCTGTAATGTTTTATAGAGAAGTAATGCAGCAACAGACTGGCACCAGTGTATGTCTCACTGCTGTGTCAGTCATTACTGAAAATGCAGAACTTGGGCTCAGATCAACTCGGGCTTGAGAACAAACCCATGGCTTTCCTGGGCTCTTTCTGTCTGATTTAAAAGGCATTTAACCATGCATTCTGATTCAAAGAACAAAACTACCAAACCTAAGAGAATTTAGGATATCTAAGGTGTCAGCACAGTTATATTTGCTTTGTCTGACAAGCACTGAACAAATCCCTTTCCTGCCCTTGCAGATATCCAGTGCTCTCACAGAAACAGGCAGAATCATTGAAGGGTCATGGCTGGAAGGGACTTCTGGAGGTCCTAGGGTCCAATCCAGCAGGGTCACTGAGGCAGTGCTGCCCAGGACTGTGCAGTTGGCTTTTGATTATCTCTGAGGGTGGAGACTCCAAAACTTCACTAGGTCCCAGTTACCCTCACAGTAAAAAAGTTTTCCTGGTGATCAAACAGAGTGTTTCAGTGTATGCCTGTTGCCTGTTGGGCTGTCACTGTGTGTATTTGGGTGTCCTGTGTGTGCTCAGCAGGGACAAGCTCCTCTGGCAGGGCTGAGCCCACAGGCTCAGCCTGCACAGCAGATACAGCAGGGAGCTGAGCACTCCTCCCCAGAGCAGGAGAACAAAAGTTTTGCCAAACCACATCTGGGCTTTCCTTCTCTCTTGAGGGTTCAAGGGGACTTTGTATACAAACACTCTGACTATATCCAGCATTTAGCCTGATTGTGACTGTGTTTTGTTGTTTTTTTTTTAAAGAGTGAAATCCTCTTTCTTGTAAAACCCACAGTCAGTTGTAGCAGGTACTGAGATATAAAACCAAGGGCTCTCCACAATGAGCAAATATATCTTAGCAACAAGGGTGGAGTGGTGGGAAAGGAAAAGGAGAATACAAGTATCTGGCAATTAACTTCCTAGTCACAGATGTGAAGGTGATAAAAGTGATAAAAGCATTACTGCATTGCCAAGGCTCTTCCTTCTTCCCCGAGCTGCAGATCTTGCTGCTCATGAAAGCCAGAGCAGCACAGCCCACACCAGAGTGCTGGAGGAGTTCTGGGAGCTGCTCACAGCAGCAAAACCAGTGTCCCCAGTGCTCCCCAGTGGTTCCCCAGTGATTCCCCAGTGATTCCCCAGTGGTTCTCCAGTGTCCCCAGTGGTTCTCCAGTGTCCCCAGTGATCCCCAGTGATCCCCAGTGGTTCTCCAGTGGTTCCCCAGTGGTTCCCCAGTGATCCCCAGTGATCCCCAGTGGTTCTCCAGTGGTTCCCCAGTGGTTCCCCAGTGGTTCCCCAGTGATTCTCAGTGATTCCCCAGTGGTTCCTCAGTGGTCCCCAGTGTCCCCAGTGGTTCCCCAGTGGTCCCCAGTGTTCCCCAGTGGTTCCCCAGTGCCCCAATCTCTGGAGCACGTGCTGGGGCGCACTGAGCTGGGTCCAGGACAGCCCATCTGTGGCAGCCTCGGTGTTGGCAGAGCTCACTGCAGGGTGACCCCATCACCAGAGCCCAGAGACAAGGCTGAGCTCTGTCAGGGCAGCCTGGAGAGGTGGAGGGCTGTGGGCACCTCTTGCTCTCCTCAGGTGGACTCTGATCATTCCCTGAGCTTTCCAGAGCCAGAAGGGATTTGCCTCCTGTGCAGATGTTGTCAGGACTGAGAGTGAGCTTACAGTCTGGAGACAGCAGGAAAACACCTTGCTGTATCTGAGATGAGTGAATGTGATGGTAAATCTGCCTCCCACACAGTAACAGGGGTGTAGATTCATGGATTTACAAGAGACTCATTGCTTTTGCATGAAGCCAGCGTAAGTGGCAGACATCAGTCTGGCACTGATGTTTCTGGAACTGGAGGTTCACCAGCCTTGAGCTGATCCAAGTGTGGGAATGTCTTTGCATCCCCATTCTCCCCACATCTACAGCTTGTCATGACCATTTGAATTTTTTTCCCTAAGTAGCACTTGCACTGAGAAAGGACTCACTGTTCATCCTAGTTTTTGGTGAGTTAGTACTTGACCATGTTATTATGATGTGCAGTGGAGCAAATCTGTGTAATGTATTGTGTGTAGATGTATAAAGAAACCCATGTAGAAAATGTGTGTGAGCAAAAATCAAAACAATGTGTGAACTTCACCTCTTTGTGAGAAAATGTAATGCCATTGAAATCTAAATTATGCCCAGAAATACCGACTTTAGGATGTCACTTAGTGTAGCATTTGGCTCATGACACTTTACTATTGATGTCTGTCTTGGTCTGTAATTCTGCTCTTTCTAGCACTTACATAGGTATTGTTGACTGCTCTAAGAAGTGATTCAGATCCTTCACAATCAGTCCTGCCACTGCTGGTCTTGTGCATAAATCCTTGTGGGGTCTGAATGTCTGGTTGTTAAGGGAATACTTCTGTATCCCCGCTTGTCTCCTAAATAATTGTTAATTATTGTTGAACTCCTGCTCTTCCCTCCACAGCGCAGAGCCTGCTCTAGCCTAAGGAAGGCCGAGCCCAGACAGCCAAGATGACAAACGAACCCATCAAAGAGATCCTGGGCACCCCAAAGCACCCGGACTCTGCACCCCTGGAGAAGAGCAACAACAACGAGTGCGTGGTCACCACGCTGCCCCTGGTCAGCGAGTGCCAGCTGACAGCAGCCACGGGGGGGACAGAGCTGTCCTGCTACCGCTGCACCGTCCCCTTCGGCGTGGTCATCCTGATCGCCGGCGTGGTGGTCACCGCTGTCGCCTACATCTTCAACTCCCATGGCTCCATCATCTCCGTCTTCGGCCTCGTGCTCCTGTCCTCGGGACTGGTCCTGCTGGCGTCCAGCGCCGTGTGCTGGAAGATCCGGCAGCACAGCAAGAAGGCCAAGAGGAGGGAGAGCCAGACGGCGCTGGTGACAAACCAGAGGAGCTTGTTTGGGTAGAGGCAGCCAGGAGAGGGCTGGACGGAAGGCAGAACCTCTGTAAGTCAGCTTGGCTATTTATCAGTAGGAGAGATGGCAGGGTTTAATTTAACTGTGGAACGAACTGAAAGGAAAATGGAATGGATTAAGAAATGCTTGTAACAACTCTGCAAGTGCTCTCAATGTATTTTTTACTGCAGACTTGGTAGTGATTCTTTCCAAGACGGAGGAAAACCCTTTTTTCCTTCACACAAAACTGTGTCATATAACTGCAACCATCCTAACTGCATTCTCCAACATGCTGATCGTGTTGGAAAAGGAACTTGTGAGAACTGAGAAAATAATTTGGACTGACTTGAGATGCCAGAGGTCTCCTTAAAACAATGACATTTGACCAAGGGAGAAGTCATAGCATTTGAAGTGACTACAAGCCTATAGCCAGAGTATCTGGGACTTAAACTGTAGCTTAAAAAAAAAAAAGGCAATAAGATCACATTGCAAATTGCTCAAATAAGCTGATTCTTATATTTTATGTAACTTCCCCCTCCCAATACCTGTGGTACTTTCCCCCTTTTTTAAACCAACTAATATTGATTTTGTTTCACTATTGAATAGAAATCAGTAGAAATGTGTAGTTACATTGTTTAACCTAAGTAATGAGGTATGATCATAGCTTAAAACATGAGACTTTTTTTGTAAATTAAAGTGGTCAGATTTAGCACTTTTGATTATTTTGCTATAAAATTAAAAATAAATTTCATTAAAATAATATCCAGTGCTGCTATACCTTTAGAAAATATATGTTGCTATCAAGATAGCTTGTATCTTCAACTCTGACTGCTTTATATTTCTATTTTTGTAGAACAACCCCTGTGACAATAATTGTGAACACATGTACTGCTGATCTCTCACAAAAACCTCTGCAGCCTGTGGACTTTGGTTTGATAGTCCAGCCCTCTGCAGCTTGATTAACACAGCTCTGCTGTTGAAAAATCAGAGCAGACAGCTCTGTAGACACTCACTGTCACAGTTTGAGACACAACTATTATTAATAACTTGTGGAAGCAAAGCTATGTGCAGTGTTTGCTGACTGAGCTTTGGGATTACAAATCTTCATGAAAAGCAGGTGCCAGGTGTCCCCTGCGTGTGGCTGAGGTGTTGATTCTGTAACTCCTACATTGTAGAGGTCTTCCAGCTTTTCTCAGTTCATGGATTATTGAGGGGCTTGTCTCAAACTGAAGCAAACCAGAATATGATTTCTCCTTCTTGAAGGACAAGTGGTGCTGAGCTGAGTCACAGGTTTCACCCCAGTGTGTATGAGAAGGCAGAGGGACTGCATGGAGCCCTCGTTCTAGTTTTCCTCTCTTATTTTCCCTCTTACTTTCTCCAGACTCAGAAGGGCTGAGTGTGATTTTTGCTTTCCACTCCCAAGGTGAGACAGGCCTGTGTCTGCTTTTTGCCCTCTGGCAGCCAGGACAGTTTTGGTGATGCTGCTGCAGAGCCCATCTGCCAAAGAGATGCTGCAGGGGGTTCCTTCTGCAGCTCATCCTGAATCCCTACACCTCTCCTGCAGAAACCACTGAGGAATTCTGGCTTAGGTGCCACCATTTCCTCTGCCCTCCACAATTTAAGCTCGTTAACTCATCCCTGGCTTTGCAACCTGCACCTCCTGTTTTAAATAGAGCGAGCTATATGTGCAGGAGGGGATGTTTGGGGTCAGTATTTGCGTTGCCACACTCCGTGGTTACCAGACGCTCTAATAAAATCACTTGCATCAGAGGAAAGCTGACAACACATTTTAGCACTTCCACAGCCCTCCCCTAATCACGGCAGGAAGCTTTCCTGCTCAAAGGAGAACATATTGCGTCACCAGAACATCTGACACCGGTGTCTAGTGTCAATCACTTTGCTTAAGGTCATTAAAAATATTAGGGTGTCCCCTTACGATGCACAGGTTTTGCATGAGTGACAATTCATGGGAAATGCATAGCATGATAAATAATGGAACAGGTGGACTAAAGTGGTGTCTTTCCTGTTTAAAATGAGAAAAGTGATTGACATCAGCAAAGCTGGGGAAGCTAAATGGAGCTGTTCATCTTTTTCCCTCCCTGGGATCACAATAGTTTTTCTGACTCCTTCTTTCCCTCCCCATTTCTTTTTTTGTCAGTGGAATTTTGGGGGCTGCTGAGGAGAGAGCTGCAGGGATGCAGTGATTTCCACCCCGTGTGTGGCAGTTTGGCTCCACGATTCCTAGCTGAGCCCAGGGCAGGAGCTGCCCACGGCCCTCTCCAGAAGCCTTTTCCTCACATGGATCTTCCTTTGGCCATCCCTGTGATAGAGCTGAGCTTGCTGTGGAAGGAAGGTAGAGGGGCAAGGAGAGGCTCAGCTCCAAGCCAAAAAGGAAAAGCCAATGGACTGGAATGCAGACAATCAGGGCTTTGGATCAGTTTTTTCCAGGAAGGGTAAATAAGAGTGAACAAGAATTGGCCTCCTGCTACTAGAGATGATTTCCCTTTCCTTATCTCTGCTCTTTTTGACTTTTGCAGTGCATGGGCAAGGACACAGCAGAGTTCCTGGGCCACCCTCTGCCTTTCTAGCTGTGGGCACTGGGCATGACCCAGGCTGTGGGCAGTGACAGACACATGGCAGTGGCCCTGGATGTGTTCCCCTGGCACAGCAAAGCTCCAGGCACACCCTGGGCCCTGCAGCACCACCTGACTGGCCAGGGTGGAGCCCCTGGGTGAGCTCAGCAGCATCATCTGTGTCCTTTAGAGATGAGCTGTGTGCACAAGCATCTTCACACCAGGAAGCAAATGAGAGCCTGTGCAGGAAGCCAGGCTTGTTTGTCCTTTGCTCAGAGGAGCAGAACAGTAATTTCATGGGGAGGAATCCCAGCACCTGATCCTGGTGTCCTGCAGGAGCAAAGCAGAGGTTGTGAGCAGGTCAGGCAGAGATTTTTATGCTGTTGAAGATGTTTTCAAAGGTTTCATTGCTAAGTGTTCACATGGCCTCAGAAACTGACTTTTCCCCCATTAATTGCTTGCCTTGATTTTGGGCCAGTCTGAAGCAGCAGTAGAATTTTTTCTGACTGACCCATGATGACATCTGACCCATGTCTCACAGTCCATGCTTTTTTCTTATTCCAAATCTATATATTTCAGATATTTTCATTATTATCCTCTCTCTCTCTGCACAACCAGGAACAACACATCCTTTGCAGCCCTTAAAACCCAACAAAAATTTCTGCTTCAAATTTTGAACCCCATGACCTAATCTGGATTGATTTGGAGTTTCATGCTTGGGTGCTGGGTGCAGCAGTGCACCCAGACTTTGATAAAGGCCATCTGGAACTCCAGGATTGCTGTTTGGGGTTTCTCATGAGGATCTGAGGACCAGAAGGATGCAACCCTGTGGAGGTCAAAGTGACTTTCAGTTCAGAAACACCTTCCCTTGTGCTGTGAAAAGGCTTTGTATGCCACAAATGGTGTTCCAGTTCTGGGAGAGGCTGGGTGGGAGCTGATGCAAATTTTATTATCACAATTGCTTGTCTATCCCTTCCTGAAAGCGCTGGCAGCAGTGCACAAGCAAAACTGCCCCCACAAGGATAGAAAATTATCTAATAGAGGAATTGCGCTGCTGCCCCAGGCAAATGTTACAGCGATCTTAAATTATAATTTCAAAACCTAAGCACAGGAAATTGTGTCTGTAACTACACCCTGTATTGCTATTGTACACAAAGACAGTTATAGCCTGGGACAGTATTTTGAAATAATAATCAGATTGGTATGACAATGCTCAGATTTTGTTCAAGTTGAAACGCCCAATTTACAATTCCCCAGTCATTTCACGTGTTGTGTTTTGTACATGACTCTGGCTCTAACACCACAATTTTCCAGGTTAAAAAAAAAAAAAAGAAAAGAAAAGAGAGAGAGAAAGGTTAGTTTCATGGACTTGTGTCAAGAATGAAGTTTCTGTGCCATGGACACTTGGGAGAGCTCCTGTTACCAAACATGTGCAGGAACCAGCTCAGAGTGTGGAACGAGGAGAGGCCTGAGAGCCTCAGCAGCATCCGGAGGAGTCAGGCCAGGAACAGCCCTCTGGAATATCCCCTGTTCCTCCTCTGCTTTGCTCATCCAGAGTCACATCCAGGCTCTCTGCTCCTCTGATAGCTGAGATGGAAGTTGTCACACATTATTAGCAGGTTTCACCTAATTTGTTTTTACAAGGGGCTGCAAAATAAGAAGAGCAGAACAATATTGGCAGCACAGATATTACCAGTACCTCTGAGCATTGACAGGCATCTTTTGCTTTTTTTATTTCCAATACCTTTGATGCCTGTAGCTTGTATGACATTTTAGCTATATCAATATAAATATTTGCCAGTCATGAAGGGCTTTTATTTGTTGAAGTACATTACATATCAAGAATTGAACTGTATGATGTGAAAAATATAAATTATGTCAGAAATCTATGTGCAGACTGAATCTTACAGGCTAAACGATGTGAGAGAACAATGGTCTTAAACTGCAAAATCAACTTGAATTTTTGGCTTTTATTCAGGTTGTTGATGTCACTATTAACATGACACAGGACCTAATCCTTCCTCTTGTGAGCAGCCAGTTGGAGTCCTATTGTCCTGACTCTGTGCATCCTAGAATTTGTATTTGTAGAAAACAGGACAGTTTTGAAAAACACTTCTTTTGGATTGATAGCTTTTCCTTTTTACTCTTCTTCTGTGCTTTCTATGCTAATGAAAAAAATTATTGCATTTTAAAAAGCAGAAAAAGAGGAAAAACTGCAGATGTTGGACACTGCATAGAGTAATGGAAGGGTAGTAAATGTGCCTTGTTGATAAAGACTTTTTAAAATATGTAAGTCTTGTTTCTGATATATCCTGGATTTCATCCTCAGTTTCATTCTTACAAAATGCCTGAAGTCCCTAGGTTAACATAGATCTTAGATCCTCACCTCATATTTATTTTCTGTTTCCCAGGAACAATTTAGCTCAGCAAAAGGCAGATTCTTTTACCATCTTTTGCAGCCTGGCTGACATGGAATGCCCATGTGGGATGTGCAATCTGTGACAAAAACATAAATAACAGCAGAGCAGCCCTTCACTGCCTCTCCTCAGCCACGTTCCCTTTCCATCACAAGGCCTGGGTTTGTGAATAGAGTTAACAGCTTTCCTGGAAAACTGGCCCATGACATTATTTCCTTGTGAACTCCATCCACCTGTCATGTTAGGGCTTGGTGCAACGCCAGGGCTGGCAGGAAATAATAGGCAGCAGGATGCTGGTGTGTGTCGATGGCCCTGACCCTCCCATTCCTGAACATGAATAAGCCTCGGGCTCCCGGGCCCTGGGGCGATGGGTGGGAGGCAGAGCTGCCAAAATAACACCCAGGAGCAGAGCTGAGCCCCCGAGGGACAGGCACATCCTCACTGCCTGCTGCTCCCCTTCCCTCCCTGCACCCTCACTGCAGGGAGAAATCTGCTGCTTTGCACAGTAAAAAAGGACAAAGCAGGCCTGCAGTGAATTAGCTGAGATTCCCCTGGACAGACTGACTTGGGGTGTGTTATGGGTGATCTGTTGCCATTTCTGCTTTGCCTCTATCTTGGCAATTTCATTCTTTGCCTACAAAGTGATGGTGCCTCAAAGAACGACCTCTGCTAGCATACAAGCAAAGGACTTTTCTCTCTGGATTGCAAAATGAACTTGTAAAGAAACATCCTGATCTCTTAACCATTTCTCTATAAACAGTTTTTTCAAGAAAGTGTAATGACTGAGTCTGGAAGAAAATTGTTTCCTAATCTGGAGCAAAAGCAGTACAGCAGAAGTTTAATGAAATACAGGCTTGGAGCAAAGCATCCTCTCACCCCTTTCCCTTTTTTCCCCAAAGGCAAAACTGCTGAAGTGAATAATTTAACTCATGTGAAGGATCATAAAGATGGTCAGGTTATTGCTAATGTTTAAGGTCTTGCAAAATGAGTGACTAATGAGGACCAACACCTCATTGGTCTTTTTTAAGTAAACCCCAATAACTTAGAGAACAAGCTGTTCTTCCCTTGCCAAAACCTTTCAATTCCTCCATCACAGCAGCTGGGCCGGGGTAGGTGCTGTAGCCTCAGGTGCCACCAGCCCAAAGTGTTGTGACAGACACAAACCATCGGTGTTGAGCACAGCATCCACATCACAGGCACTGCTGTGCTCGTGTCCTGCCCTCTGTGTGCTGACAGGGGCTGAGGTGGCTTTTCTGAGCAGCTTGGGCTGTCCCTGCCGAGCAGCACTGCAGGGACTTAGCTACAGACACAGAGATTGGGTCTGTAAAGTGACCAGGAGTGAAAGCTTGGGAGCCTGGAGCTCAGGGTGGGACAGAAAACCAGGGAGAATCCACGTGTGTGTTACTCACACTGATGCTAAGGCAGGGATGAGCGTTGCAGAGGAGGACTGGAACACGTTGGCAGCCAGCCTGGGGAGGCTGCTCTCCCCTGGCTGTGTGAAGGGCTTTGTTTTCCTCTGCACAAGGCAGAGGACAGCCAGGAGCTCTGGCTCTGCCCCAGCATTGCCAAACACCCCAGGGCATCTCTGCTGAGGCACTCCTGGCACTGGGGACTGCAGAGGAACTGAACATTAGATCATTTCCCATGGGAAATCCAACCAGGGGCTCAATCTGATGGCAGCAACTTTCACTCTGGTCTTTGGTCAGAATGGTCAATAAAAACCATTCCCCTGGTGGTGGTAAAACCAATTGTGCTTCTGTGGAAGAAATACTGCACAACAGCCTTTGAAATACTACACAACAGGCTCCTTCCAGCCAGAGCTTCAAAATTTAAGAAGTGACTCCAGGACTGACCATTACTGAACAACAGGAACTGGCAGCCAAACATTTCCCTGCCTGGAAAGTCACGTTCTACAGCTGCCCTGGCTCCCAGCACTTCTCCAAAACTTTGCTGTGTTTTTGCAGGACCCAGATATTTTAATCCACTTGCTTTTGATGTATTGTTTGTGTTCCCAGCCACTGCTGAGCCCACCTTTGTTTCGGGTCCTGCAGCTCTGAGCATCCCCAGTCTCTCAGAGGGATGATGACCTCCCCAAGCCCTTTGCTCGGCACCGAGCAGGGACACAAATTTGGGATATTTTTGAGCGCCATCTGCTGGAGTTCTGTCTGCTTTTTAATTGCGCAGTTTTAGTGTTAATAGTCACACCTCTATTCAGTAATTCAATATTCTGTGTTCAGATGTAGGAAAGATTTAAAAACTACGAAGAATAAGAAAGGAAGACTTCAGCAGCCTGGTGCTCCCAACACGGAGAGCATCCCTCAGTCTCACAACAAGCACTGAATTGTGCTCCTGTGGTTCTGGTAATCCTTCATTTCCCAGGGTGACAGATGCATTCCAAATGCTACAGTTACAGCTGGTCAGAAACTCTCAAAGGAATAGCCTTCCACTGGAAAACCATGATCTTATTACGTCAGAACATTTCACAGAAATGTGAATTGTATTGCTTATTCATTTTACAGGAAGTTGTAATCATTGGATTACCATATTTAATTCTCAACTGCATTGTATTTAAAAAATCAGAAAGAACAGGATAACATGGAAGATTTTCATCTTGCTGAAATGAAATATGCACTGTATGAAAGCTCGGTACCTAAATCCATGAAAGATAAACTCCTGAGGCTGAGATTTGCGTCCTTATTTGGGAAGTAAAAAAAAGAGAACAACCTCAGAGTTTTCATGCAATGAAATTCCAGACTGTGACGAGCTCTGATCCTTGAATTTTATTTCTCTGCTCTATTTTGTTTTGAGAGAAAATAGCCTGGGTTGGGCAGTCCTTTCTGTCCATTTCTGTCCCGCTGCTGATACCTTGCTGAACCCTGATTCTGCCGACGCACTCAGTTCAGCAGGACTGTTGGCAGTTCCAGCTTCCTGTAGCGAAGGCAAACCTTTTGTACTTTCTCCCTTTGGGCAGTTTTCTTTTTCCCAGTAACAGGAGTGTGTGTGAGGCCTTTCCAGCTGGGAAATGCACGTCGCAGGCGGCAGGGCCAAGCGCACAAAGAGAAAGGAGCCTCGGTCGGAGTTACGACACCGACATCTGGCAGATAGATTTGAGTCTCTGTCACCTCCTCTGCTGGACAATGCTCTGATCCCCAGAGTGAAGGCTTTGTTAAAGGCTGCAACTCTGAAAATGGGACTGGCATCAGCTTTGCAGAGCACTTGGAGAGTTCTCATCTGAGCAGAGCTGTCTTTGGAGGAAGCAAAATCTCCACGGGTGTCCCCAGCTTGGTGGTGTCAGTGAACATTGGGTTTTGGGGAGCCAGAAAGCTGCAGTGGGGTCACAGACATCTAGCTGGGCTGAGGAATGATTTGGAGAGGCTGGAGCAGAGCAGTGCTTGGGGGAGGAGCTGCAGGCACAGCTTGCTCTCCAAATAACTTGCAAAAAGTGGCCAGTTGTGCCCAGGAGTTAGAGGGCTGCTCTTCATTCTCCAGCCCTGTCAGTCCTTGATGCTGGCACATCACTGAGAGGGGTGGCTTTATGGCTTTATTCCCATCTCAGCTCGCCACTCCTGAGCTGCTTTGGGATGGGCTTTGTGCACAGGGATCATTGCACCACAGGGTGCAATGGGAAGGACACCTTGCAAAGTGACTCTTCACTTCCTTCCCAGCTCAAAAGTGGCAGTGGGAGGGTTGTTCTGTGGGTGTGACAGTGACTGGGGATTTGTATTTAATTTCTAGGTCTTCCAGTCTTTTCCCAAAAAGGAACACAGCCCAGATGGTGGGTTTGGATCTGCCTCCCTGGTGAGTCTGCTCACTGAGGTGGCAGAGCCCTTCTGCATCCCCTGCACACAGAAGGAGCAACAATGTAAATCATATTAAGTAGTCTAATTAGAGTTGTCTTTTTTATCAGCAAAGTTTAAATCCACCTTGAAACAAAGTTTTCTCTTTGGGCTAATGCAGCAGTTCAGCTGAACACAGGAGATGCTATCAAGCAATTTTTGGCACTGAAGAGATTGAGCCCCGTGAAGCCAGAACCAAAAGTTGCAGTTCAGCAACAGGCATGGAATGGAATGGAATTCCTGAACTTGTGAGTTATGTCACAGTCAGACCCACAGCCCTCTGACAACTGCTTTGGGAAGTTTCATATTGAAGTCCCATCAAGCATTACAAGGGTCCCAAAGTGATGATGGAATGAGAGATGAGAGAGGGGCCTGCAGCAGAGCTGGCAGCTGCCAATGGAAGGCCCTGAAGTGTGGAGAGACACCCCACAGAGGAGTGGGGTGACACCCTACATCCTTAAACATCAGCTCATTTATAGGGTTTTTTATTCTATTTGCAAATGAACATGTCCACCCACACAGTGGCCTCCTCTCCTGTGATCACTGAGCAACCTCAATGCCAGAAAGGGAAAAACCAAAAAGCTGTGTTGTTTTGCTCAAAGGGAAATCGTGGCTGTGGGCCCACAAAGAGAACTCAGCTCCCATCTCTGTGTTTGCTCTTCCTTGTGGAGATTGGTAAAAACCCCACCTTATTATGTTTCACTAGCATCTCTCAAATAGTGCTATATTTCCATCATCTTTTTTGACTTATGAAGAATAAATAAGCAACTTGCATGGGCTATGTTTATATAACACAGTCTCACCATATGATGTTTGAACATTTTGAGGGTGTTTGCCAAATACAAGTTTGTGGCTCAGATTTCTGGATAATTGAAAAATTTCCAAGATGGGCTTCTTAGCTATACTTTCCATGAGGCAATTTTTTCTAATTGATTAAATTAATTTAGTTTGATTTAGTTTTGTCAGAGTTATTTTTACAGACAATTTTTGGTTGTTTGTTTTTCACATCTGTTCAATTAAACACATTATCCTTGTGCATATAAGCAATCATCCTGGTATACCTTCCTCTTCACTAAAGTAGATGATCTGTAAATATTAATTCTCCAAATTTAGAAATGTGCTCTGAGCAACACACCTATAAAATTATATAATATAAAAAACCAACAGCACTTACTTTATTCTTAATGCACCAAATGATATCTTTCACTGGTGATAATAACCCAACCTTCAGGCTTCCATAAACCCAAGAATGTACCCACAGTTGTTTAAGTGTTGACAACTACTTTTTAATTCTGAAAGGAGTTTCATCTTCTTGAAAACTTTATGCAACTGAGAAAAGAAATTTATACCTATTCTCTAAATCAAAACAAAACACAGAGCCTGTCACTGGATCTTTCCATGCTTTCTCCAGGTTATGCCCAAAGGAGATAAGGAAAGAAAGTTCATTTCAACAAGCATGAAATGGAACTGGAGTGTGTTAAAAATACTCAGTGTCAAGGAATTCAAGTTTCAGGGTTTTTTCTTTCTGGGGAAAGTAATTTGGTTTGGGGCAATCAATTAAGGCATCGAGAAATCCTGCAGAGCCACAGTGTGATTACAATCTAATCCCATGGCAGGGGAGTGCACAGTAATCACAGTTGTCATTGTCACACCAAAGGTTGCTGTGAGCTGTCAATCTTCCTCTCACCCACAGGAAACTCCACTTCCATGCTGTTTACAAGCCTCTCTTAGGAGCTCTTGGGCCTAAATCCTAAACAAACTTCCTCAGTAATTGCCAGCAGAATAGCACAGCGTGGAGACTTTGTCCTGGAGGTCCATTATTCTTTAAATTGCTCTCTCACAGAGCCAGCCCCAGCATCTTCAGCACTTCTTTTGTTTGTTCCCATGCCAGAGGTTCTTGGTAGTATCACAGTGAGTGCAAAAGCAGCTTTTCCAGAAGGATTTGTGTGCATCCCAAGAACAGCAGCTCAGCCAGTATCAAACCGCCTTATTCCCTGGCCTACGCATTTGATTTGGAAACATTTGTTGGGATAAAAGCCACAGAAAGGGCTGGACTTTGGGAATTTCTGCTGCTGGTGTGGATTAAGCAAAGAATCCAGAGATGGGAAAGGCTGAACTGGGGTGCTGATACTGTGCTGGATCAAACAAACCCTGAACAAACCCTGTGCAGATCCTTGCACCTCTGCCCTGCAGTGACAGCTCAAGTGACCCAGCACAAAGATGCAATGAGGTTTTTCCAGCCACTCTGGTTTGTGAAGTGAAGGTTTCACAGCTCTCAGTCTCTCTGACATATTTTTGCTGCAGGCCAGGGAAGGGATTTGCACGCAAGGAGAATATTTTTTCAAAGTTAAATCAAAATACACTCTTATTTCAAGGAAGGTTTGGAGGATGGCCATATGCATTTTGAAATCCCTGGACCAGAATTAAGCCATTAAAGCAGATATTGCAAGATGCAGGGGTTTTTTTACAACAAAGGGAGGGAATGGATCACTTTGTTCATTTTGAGTAATATTTCATTAAGCTCTTTCCAAAACAAATGTGGAACAAATTGATTGCTTAAAGTTGCTTATTCAGGACCATTCCAATAACATCCCACCTTATGCTTTGGCTTCTGTAATAGCTTTTCCCTGGGCTCCTGACAGCAGGTTCTGCCTTTTGCTGAGTTCACAGTGAGTTCTCCAGGTATTGATCCTGGAGGCTGCAAGGAAACTGTAAAAGGGGACCTGGGTAGGAGACACAGCACACCTGAGACCTCAGCCAGGCTGCTGGGTTTGGTCAGGCTGAGATTTCATATTTAAGGCTGCAGAAGCAGCACTCAGGATCCCATTGTGCCCTTTGTAAAGATCTTTCTACAAATGGCCATGAGACAAATTCTCTTGGGCTGTTCTTTACACATCTGTGTGTGTATTTACATATATACAGATCTCTACCTTTAATATTCTTCCCTTAAGAAATCATATCCTATTTAAAAGTCATTTTGAATAAGAAGTGTTACTTTCTTTGCACTTTAGAACTAGCAGTTGATTGACTTGCTTTCAGCTGCCAGTGTCCTTAATTAGTTTCTAATGAATTCAAGTGCATTATAAATGTAATTTCGAGTCAGCCTGAATGCTCAGTAAGGCTCTGCTGATACCAGAGAGATACTCAGGTTTGTAAGACTGTGATATCTGTTATTTCTTGTTGTCTGAAAGATCTGTTTATAACTGTTTAGTCAACTAAAAAATATGGGTTTCATTAGAGATTGGGAAGGAAAGTCACTAAAATGCAGGTGGACTCTGTGGCTGGGGTGCTGTCTAATTATGTGAGGGGTTTTGGTTGGAGACAGAAATGACACAAACTCACTGAAGCTCCTCAACAAACAACACTGAGTTTAAAATGGTTGCTCCTTCTCTAGGGGGTTTGAATCTCCAGGTTTGTGTGGCTGTTTGGTTGGGATCTCTCTCTGCCCAGACCTCTGGCCAGAGCTGTGTCTGCATCTGAGCCTGAGCAGCCCTGGCTTGGGGTCTCTGTTTGAGTCCATCACTGTTTGCACCCAGGGCCTTGGTTATGGAACCAGGAGACCCAAATTTGGTTTCCCACCATAACCAGGTTTATCTGTGCAGCTGCAGGCTGGATTACAACAGTGTCTGTACCAAGTCTGCAGGCTAATAGATCTGCAGGGATGTCCCTGAGTATTTTGTGTCTGGCCTAAGCAATTATTGGGTTTTTGCAGTCATTAAGCCTCTTGGTGCACATGGAGCTTGATTTCTGGTTCAATTATCTACTGAAGCACAGAAAAGCTGATTAGAAAATATTCCTTACCTACAATGTGATGTTTTCTTTTACAAATACAAGCATACGGGGTATTTAGCTTTGATGCCAAGTAATTTTTCCTATGGGATCCCTTATTTGCATAACAGGATTTAGTTTTGTTGTTTACTACCAGAAAGCCCAAATTATTCTGGCTTTTCCCAGGGAACTGGTACCTGTAATGCTCTGGGCTGGGGAAGCCAATGTGATGCTTCTAAAATCTCCAAATTATTCTGTATCTTTAAAGTGTTCTGGTAGGATTACATCCTCCACAGCCATACCTATACGTGGGAAAGAGAAATGTAACCAATTCCCCTGCTGACCTTTATGTTATTGTGTCTATTTAAAACAGGAAAAGCGTGCCCATTGGCTCAGCTATACCTTAAATAACTAAAAGGCACCCTGCTATTCCCAATTCCTGACTACTTCCGTGCTTGTTTCCCTCCTGGCTAGCAGCAGCTTGCATATAAATTGATATATGTATGCAAATTTTCAACCCCAAACAGGCCTTACCCATGAAAACAAAACAGTCTCTTCCAAATCCCTGTCTGAGCCTCCTCACCTGGGCTCAGACAGGGATTTGGAAGAGATATTTATTTTTGGGTTAGATATTTTATTTACCTTACTGAGTTATTATCTTTTGATAAGACACTCTCTTGCTGCCTTTAATTTTAAGCTGCATAGAAAATATGTTTTATGTGTTGTTTTTTTTTCATGTACATGTACATAATCACTTTTGCACCTTTCCAGCAGAATTATATATATGCAGAATTTCAATGTAAACCTGGATTTACTAACAAGTTGTGATCTTGAGCTCTCAGTGTAAGGAAACTGGAAAGCAAAGGCAGCCAGGAGAGATCTTGAGGGGAAATGTCAATATTTTAGGTCTGTCCATTTGAGGCAAAGGCCTTTAGTGCCTTAATTGCTTACACCAACATACCTCCCACTTTCAAAGGTACTTTAAAGTACATATAACACCTTTAAGGATTTAAAAATGAAAAGGAAAGTGGTTTTTTTGCTAAAGCCCCTTAGGAATCTGGTGCTGTTTGGAACATATGGATCCTCCAGCCCTTCTGTGAAATCTCCTTTTTGCAGTTTGCCTGAGGGATCTGGGCGAAGCAGAAAAATGAGCTGAGCCTGGAACAGCTGAACATCCTGATGTGTGTCTGGATTTATTTAAAAATGCTGAAGTCAGGTGCTCTTTGATCAATCCCTGGCACACCAGTGAGGAAATATGGTCCCCTCCAGGAGCTGAACTCATGGGAATCCTGTGCCAGTGGATCTGGGAGTGACTGGCACAGCTTCTCCACCCTGCTCTGCCCCAGTGTGGGGGGACAAGTGTTGCCTCCAGGATGCTTTGTCTCCTCTCACAAGGATGGTACCTGATAATAAATCCTCCTTTTAACTCCTCTGAGGGTCTAAGCTAGCTCAGGCCTTCTCAGGCTCTGGAGGAATATATGAAAGGACAGGAAAAATGATTCAAAAGAGGCTCTGACCCTCAGCTGCAGTGAGATGTTTATTCCAGGTGGTCTCCAGAGGGAAAGAGGGAATGCACAGAGGGACAGGGGCTTTTCTCAGCTCTTGCCAGTGAGAGGCAGTTTTGGGTCAGCCAATGGGGTCAGAAAGGGAAGGAAGGGTCAAACTCCATGGTACAGGCTCTAGGGGTCCCTGAGAGGGGAGAAACCCACAAGGGAATGTAACAGGTACTTGCAGGGAGTGGCTGGGGAAGGGCAGATGCCAAGCAAAAGCAAAATTTTTCCTTATTTTTCACACATAAAGAAGGTGAACCCAGCCCTCTCCTCAATCACTGCCCTCTTACAGGACTTGCCAACCACCCCTTTAACCACCAGAGCTGCAGAAATGCTGATCACAGCCACCCCTGAGCCTCCTGAGCTGCTGGGTTGCATAGCAGGACCCAGGGTGGGTCCTGGCAGGTCCCAGGGTGGGTCCTGGCAGGTCCCACAGGGGCTGCACACTCCTGAGGATGGCAGCAAACAGTGTGTGTGGCTTTCCAGGCACACACTGGGACTGTCACTGTGAATCACAGAGTTTTGGGAAAGGAACTGACTTGCCAGAGTGACTGAGAGTGAGTCAGATCAGCCCACATGTAAGGCTAGTGGGAAGAAGAATCCTTCCAGTCTTGGGGAAAATCTCAGTGTAATTCCTGTTAGAAATACCAGAAACTCACAAAGGCACTTACAGAGATACAGTCCCTGTGCTCTGAGGAAAAGCTGGGAAAAAAAAAAGTGAGAAATTAGTTAAAAAATCATCTGCCACCTTTATTACACGAAGGGAACATGGCAGGGGATGAAAGGAAGAGCTTTATTTGCTGTTGAAGATGTTAGATTCCATGTGGCAGACAACATCCAAAAACATGAAGTCACTTCCAAAAAACACAGCTGTTCTGTGGGAGCTACGATTTCCATCTGCCTGGGCTGTCTGAGAACATCTTGGTGGCAGTCTGGGGACAGGAATGTCGTCATGAGCACTGTTGAACTTTAGAGAGGACTGGATTGTTTTCCTGCTAGTGCCTGGTGACACTATTTTGTAACGCTAGCCTTTCGGAAAAAAGATATTCCCCGAATTAGCACATTACGAGCTCATTTCATGAATGCCCTGCCTCTCAGATGAGAGATTAAACTGACCAGGCTGTTGCTACAAAACCTTTATAGGTCTGAGTCTCTTCAAAGTTCTATCCCAGCCTTTGGAAAATGGAATTAATGACTGGATGAGACCCTGGGGATGGTGGGGTGCTGGGGTGTGTTACCCTCCCCAGGGGTCACTGTGCAGGAGGAACAATCTCCCTCCACTGCTCAGCTCCTGGAAGGCATCAGGGTTTGGCACTGGCTCCACCTTCCCCTGTGTGTTTTTGTAGCTGCACACTGGAATCTCACACTGGGGTGAAGGCAGTGGCCACTTGCACGGTAAATTCTGTAATCATGACATTCATGTTTTCTATCATTTGAAACAGGCCTGGTATTCAGGTTTCACTAAAAGGGGGAAAATATATATTTTTTTTCCCTTTGCAGTAGAAGAGCAGTAGGGTTTTTTTTGTTGTTGGTGGTGGTGGGGTTTTTTTGGGTTTTTTTGGGGTTTTTTTGGGTTGTGGTGGGGGTTTTTTTTTTTTTTTTTTTTTTTTTTTTTTTTTTTTGTATG
>VXBR01003728.1:55365-111753 GCA_013400215.1 Cisticola juncidis
TTTGTTTTTTTTTTTTTTTTTTGTTAGAAACTGGGGTTAAAACAAATTTGTCAGCCACTGCTCTGAAAGATTGATGGATGTGTAGCAGATCCAGCTGCCTGTGTGGTCTGAGCAAACCCCAAAAGAGCCTGAGGCACACTCTGTGTGTGGGAGAGGAGCCTCTGCTGCTGTGCAATCACTTCTGTCAGCACACACGGGATATTCCAGCCTTGGGCAAATAAATACACCCAAAAGTGACCCAGGCAGAGAAAGTGGCAGCTCTGGGGGTGAGGGTGGTGAACCTGCTGGGATGGAGCACACACTGCAGTGCCTGGGGAGGAGAGGAGGGCTGGGTGGGCTCTGCTCTCAGTGATGTGCAGGTCAGGAGGTGCTGCAAGAGGAAAGAATGGCCACAGTGTCCTGGAGCCAGCCAGTTAAATATGGTTTGCTAAACTGCTGACAAGTCTGAATAAACCAACGTTGTGAGGACAGGTCTGAAGCTTACAAGAGGTTGTTGACTTTAATTATGGTTCAGCAGAAGAAAAATCTGAGCCAAGGGGGACCTGAAAGGTTGAAAGCTGGGTGCTCCCAGCCCGGGGGGATGTTTGGACTCTCTGGGTGTTCCTCAGCAGCTTTCCCTGCCTGCATCCATCAGTCACAGCCCACCCTGGGGTGTCTGTGCATTGCCCCTGCAGTTATGTGGGCAGACAGGTGACACAGAAAATAACATTGCTCAGTAAACTCCCAGTCATCACCCAGGAGTGATTTAGATACAGTCACTTTAAGGGTAGTGCTTCAGAGAAAGCTTTTGGAGGCACTGTGGGATGCTCTTCAATTTGCATCTGCATAGCAAATATAAATGGTTTAAATGTTCCAGAGCCATTAACAGCCGTTTTAAACATTCCACTGGTGGACCAGGTCAGTTTTCTGTTTTTAATTTGTGTTTAATTTGTCTCCATCCTCCCTTGCAGTGATTGATAGCAAGGCCTCCAAGCTGCAGGGCTTGTATCAATATTAATATTTTTCCCTTCATGCAAACAATGGATGAGCAAAAGTTCATCCAGGATCCTGGGAATTTCCAAAGTTCAAAGGACTTTGGAACTAGCTTATAAATGATCAAACTGTTTCAATTAGAAAAGTTATTTTATGAATGTAATCTGTGCAGGGCTGGGAACAACTCACTGCACACAAATCCCTGATTCGCTTCTGTTTCCTTGACTCCTCCTCAAGCTGCTGGAGAACTTTCCAGCAATGGATTAGCTGCTCAGAGAACAGCTTGTATCTAAATAGTTTTTAGTTTTTAATGGTGGAATTGCCCCATCAGATCCAGAAACTGTAATGATTCAGAAAGCTGTGGAGGGGACGCACTGGCTGCTCCACAGCCCTGGAGTGCTGCGTGTTCAGTAGCAAACCTTGGCTCCAAACCTCCCCAGCAGGAAGCTTATAATGAAAGAGTTATTGAGCAAGAAACAGAAAGATTTCAACTCAAGTCACTCCCCACTGAACAGCTGTCTTTGTTTTTAATTTGTGCTATCAAGAAGGGATGGGGGTAGTGGGAGGAAGTTTTCCCTCCTCCATGCTGAGCCCATCCCTGACCTTCAGGTGCTTAATCAGAGTCTTTTACTTCTCCCTTCTAACACCTCCCCATCTGCAGCATCTCTCTTCTGAACAGTAGAGAAGTGCTTTAAAATCGTGATTAATTATGAATTTAATTGCCATCTCCTCCCTAAAGGAAGCTAACTACAGCTAAAGCAGAGAGAAAAAACAACTGGCCCTGGAAGGCTGAATATTGGAGCTCAGTGCTGGGAGGCAGAGCTGGAACCAGAGCACAGAACTCCTCCTCACTTTTCTTTCCTGATGAGAATATATTTCTTGGAGGCAGAATGTGTGTGTCAGGATGGACAGGAAGGGTGGAAATCAGGTCCTGGAATTGTATTTGCCAGCTCTTACCATGAATTAATTGCATTTGGCTTGCCCAGCAAGTATTCATTGCATTGAGAGAATACAAACAGAATTTTGCAAGCCTGGACTATCCCAGCTCCAGCTGTGGTACTTCCTACCCAGCACTCCAGCATAAATCTGTGCTCTACTCTCTTTTTTTTTGTTGTTGGTTGTTTTGGGTTTTTTTTGGAAGCACTAATGATTTTGCAGTTGATACATGCCTGGTGCCACTGTCTCCATGCCTGACTTCTCTCTGTCTGCAGAATGCCTGATGCTGTCTGCTTAACTCCTTCCCCCCCAGATGTGGCTGCATTTCCTGCCACATCTGCCAGCGCTGTAAAGTTCTTTAAAAGAAACGAGGAGCTCTTTCACATGCAAGCCCCTCTGCCGGTGTTGTGTGGATCATTAATGTGGCATCTCACACCGGGTGCTGCTGCACTTCTCATATGCTCAGCATTGCCTCGAATTCCTGCCCTGCAGAAAGGTCAGCATTTCCCCAGCAAAGCTATCCCCACTGCTTGGCTGGGCAAAGGCTCAAAACCTCCAGGCAGATCCTGCCCAAACCAGCTGCCTGCCCTCCCCAGGGTGGGAAGGGCATCCTGGCTCTTCTGCCCCCTGCAGATGGTGACAGTGCAAAGAGGAAAAGGAATTATTTCTATTTTGCATCAAAGCTACTGTTTGTGGGTTATAACTGTGTCTTCTTCCCACTGTACCCTGTAATCAAAGCAGCTTCATGTGGAAAAACTAAAAATCCCACCAAAAATCCAGAAGAGGATTTTCAGAGGGTTTTTCATGTTAGAAAAGGGAAAGGGAACTGTTCAGGCTTCAGGCTGGTAGAAATCATTCATTTATCAAAAGAATAAGAGAAGATATTTGAGCCCCTTTGAGAGCCCTCTGTACCTGGGAATTTCTGCAGGCTCAAAGCTTCCCCTGTCCTGCACCTGCATCCCTGCCCCATAAGAGCTCACCTGGGGCAGGGGTTTGGGCTCAGCACCTCCCAGTTGGGATCAGATTTCCTTATTTCTCCTCATATCTCTGTGGCTTTCAGAAAACTTCATTTGAATGGGCATCTTCTCCCAAGGAGCAAGCACTGCCTTGCTTCTCTTGGCCCCTGTTCTTGGAGGAATGGTGTTAAAAATGTACTGAACCTCTGAACTTTTCTGTTCAGAAAGATTTTCCCTTCTTCCTTGGTCTCTCAGCCTCCCGTGTGATGCCCTGAATGCAGCAGTGCATGCTTGGCATGCAGTGCCTGCTCTTCACATCCTTAATGCACTGGGCAGTCAAATTCCTGTGGGATGCAGTGTTCATGGTGAGTTTTGCACCTGGAAAATGTGGAAGACAACTGAAAGCCAAACCCAGTGAGGGGAGAGTGTCTGTGCCACCCATGTCTGCAGAGATGATTTCTTGGCAGTCCCTGTGTCCCTGGGGGTGCCTTCCACTGCTTCCTCAGGAACAAAACGAAAATCCAGGGACCAGACCAGGGGTCAGAGCTGTGTCTGGCTCCAGCAAACACAGCCCATGGGGTCTCCAGGAGCTCAGACCTTCCTGCTGGGCAGGCTCCTGCACCAAGGCAGTGGCTGAGGCCATCTCTGTGTGTGACTCCTGACCCTGGTACCTGCAGGGAACCTCTGCTGCTGCCACTTGTCAGCAAAGTGGCTTTGACCTGGGGTCTGGGTGACTTTTCCTGTCTAGACTGGGGGTAGGTACTCTATATTCCTGTCTCTTGAGGCCTTACATTCTCCTGGGGCAGCTCTGTCCCCTCTCAATGTCTGTGCTCACACCCAGAGCCTCGAACCTTCTCAACTCCCCAGCCCCTCCAGAGCCCAGCCTGCTTCTATATAATAAATAAATCTTTTTTTCTTTTGCCTCAAAAGGAAAAGGTCTGAGGGCTTCCTAAACCCAATTGGACAAATTGTTTATTGTGTGAATTTCAATAAGGGTTTTGAAAAGGAAGTAGTCTGTGAGCCCTGATAAACACTGTGCAGCAGATAGCAGTGGGGAAGGGTTGTGGTTCCATCTGGACGTACACACAGCCCTGGGCCTCTCCTGCTCTGTGAGAACAATGAATTCTATACATCATGTGCTGCAGGGCTGCCTCCTGGGCTGCTGCCATCAAATCCACAGCCCTGCTGCCAGCTGGGGAAGGGTTCTGGGCTGGCAGGACCTGTGTGTGACCTGGGCTGTGTGACACACAGCAAGGATGGAGTTCTCCTGGTCAGGGATGCACCCAGGGATGCTGTGGCTGGCTCTGCACCAGAATCCTGAAGTGTGTGAAAAAATGGGAATGGGGAATAAATCCAACTAAATATTGACCCCTCCAGTCCAAGCTGGGTGTGCATTTCTTGCCCTGTGCAGGCTCCCTCCTCACACAGCCACAGCTGACAAATCCTGAAGACAATTTTATTTTCTTTTTGCCTGGCCAGGAAGTATTTACATGATTATGTGCTTGAAGAGCTGGGTTACAGTTAAAGACATAATTTTGGATATAAACATGCAGAGCATTAAAAACTCCCACAAAGTAAATTTCTGACTTTAACAGCTTGAGTTACTATGTGTTTAGAGAATTAACAATCAGTGGAGGCAAGATGGCACAAGTGAAGTTACAGCAGGAAAAGTTTAATATTAAAATTACATATATAAAATAATCTTTTCAACAAAAGATTGCCCCTTTTTGTCTTGTTAAGAAGGATCATGGTACTTAGCCCAGTGGTTGTATTCTAGGACTTGTAGATGTTTATTTCAGCAATTGGTTTTCAACCAAAATTATGTGTCTCTCATTGAAATGTAGGTAATCCCTTGCTTTAACTAGTATCTGAAAAGGAGAAAAAAAAGCAACATTGAAACAAAAAAACCCAAAACTGGATCTGGTGTGGCCAGAGCAAAATCTCATTTGGAAGATATATGAGAACCTCATAGGATGTTGACTTGTATTGGCTCTGAAGTCCTTTATGTAATACTTTCACTCTTGTATTGAAAATTACACATCATCTGTATTCCAGGGTTTATTTTCTCCAAGAGTTTCTGGGGAAATCCCTGGATATTGTTCAAATTCTCGTGACAGATGAAGAGAAAGTATTTGGTGTGCTGAGATCTTGCTGGGACAGCTTAAACCATGGAGTGCCTGTTCCTGTTCACCCCTGTTAAAGTGCTGGTGAAACAATGAGCAGAAATTACAGAATGTGCAGAAATTACAGAATGTGCAGAAATTACAGAATTTGCAGAAATTACAGAATGAGCAGAAATTGCTCCAGTGAGTAAAGCTGGAGTTGGGCACAGGAGCTGCTGTTGGAGGTGTGTCTGCTGCAGCTGCAGTGTCAGGGTGCTGCACAGTGAGCTCATGGGAAGCTCTGTGGTTTCTCCTCTCCACATGAGCAGGGTTTTTAGGAGTGCCCTCTCCAGGGCTGGGGAGTTGCAGAGGCAGAAGGCTTCACTCACATTTTGGGGTGGGAGCTGCAGCTCTCCTGGGGTAGGGGTGGGAGCACTGCAATCAAGGCTCCTGATAGCAGAGGCGGAGGGGAAATGATGCTCCAAGGCACTCCCAGGAGTTTCCATGTGGGAAGGGCAGGCTTGGCAGGTGGTGCTGCCAAGAAACCCCTCCTCAGCCTGTGGTGCACACAGGAGGTCCTGGGTGGCTGCAGGAGCTGCTTTGGGCTGTCCCCTCTTCTGTGTCACAAACCCAGAGTGCTGAGATGCATTTGTGCTTCAGGAGGCTGCAGTGGAGCCCCACAGAAGCAGCCACAGTGCAGAGGTGGGGCAGCAGCAGGGCCCAGCCAGCACAGTGAGCAATACCCTGTCAGATGTGAGCAGGAGCCTCCTCCTGTTCAGGGAGCTCACAGGAAAGGCTGGAGAGGCAATTTTACTGTCATGAAATGTACTCATGAAAAAACAGCCCTGGGACACTGAACAACTCACTAGGGGCAAAGGAAATGATGCCCAGGTGGTGGTGTCCATGTCAGAGGAGTGCCAGCCCAGCACAGTGCCACAGCAGAAGGGAGCAGAGCTCTGCCACCTCCCTGCCCTCCCTGAGCCCTGCCAGGATCGCCTCCCAAACCCCCAGGGGTGGCTGCAAGCCCTGCTCAGTGTTTGTTGTGGGGTTGCTACTGGAGCCTGTGGTCCAAGGGAGTTTCTCAGGCATGTTGGTTGAGTCATCTGATACAGGAGGAGCCTGAGACAGGAGCTCCACATTGCCCCAGTGGCAGATCCTGGCTGGTGGCTGCTATTTAAATCAACAGCAGAAGTGTCAATGCATCTGTGACATGTTTTTCAAGATGGCTGAGGAGACCAGGAGCTGACAAATGATTCTTCCAGTTCTCCTGGCTAATTTTGGATTGTCAGATTATACTCTTTTCTTACTATAATGCATCTTTCATAGTTCTATTTCTCTAAAATATCTAGTCTTATTTGCAAAGCCATCACTTGAAACTCTTTTCCAGTTCCATTCCTCTCTCAACAATGTCTGTCCTATTCCATGGAATTTCTAAGTCCCCATTTTCTATCTCAAAGTTTGCAAACAGATACAATGTGAGCCTTCTGCCAGGCTTTGAGAATTCTCTACAGACCCATTTCCTGGGTTAGCTGCATTTACAAACAGGTGCAGGAACATCCACAGGTCCCAAAATTCCCCAGTGAGTATCTCTGGGGTTTCCAGCACCCAGAGCTGTGGAGGGCAGAGCAGAGAGCTCAGGTGTGCTGGTGTCCCCCTCTGCAGGTTGTCACCATTAGGTGTGGTCTAAATGCCACCTTGGCTGATCTCCAGAAGGAAGCAAAGCCCCTTCTGCCCTTTGCTGCTGTGACCTGTGGGTTCTGCTCAGTTCTGGCCTGGTGCTTTATGCCAAGGTGCCAAACATGCCCTGGGTCTGGCCCAGCAGGGAATTGTGCTGAGCCCGTGGGCACAGAGGGAACAGCCCTGACACAGCCTGTGCTGAGCTGGGGGAGCTGAAATGGATTTTACCCTGCTGAGGAATGCCCAGGAGCAGGAGATCTTTGGTACAGACTCCCAAGAGCCTGCTGCCATGTGCTGCCAGGAGAGAGAGGCCAGCACCACTGAGAGGTTGGATGCCCCATCAGATGAGGATGTGGGGCTTTGTCCCAGCATGGAGAGGAGAGGACAGTGCTTGGGGATGTTCTAAGGTGTGTGTGTGGGAGAGGCCACATCTGCAGCACTTTCTGACAGCCTGTTTATCTCTGAGGCATTCCCAAAGAAAATACTCGATTTCCCCAGCTTTGTGCTGGCACAGCTTCTGTGGAAAGGGAGAATTAAAAACAAACAGAGCTCCTTTTCAGAGGGCTTGGTGCAGAGCACAGTGCTGTCCCACGCTGCTCACGTGGCTGTCACTGCTGATGGGGACCAGGAAGCATTTACTGAATTGAATTTAACTTGGGGTTTTTCCCCCACTGACTCTGTGCCAGTGCCATCCCTGCCTGCCTGAGGGATGCAGTTGGGCTTCTCAGACACCCCTGAACCTCATCTCAAGCCACTGAGGAGAAACATCCTTTCCTCAGGGGCAAGCAGCCTGATAATTTTTCATCTTTTATCATGCTTCCCTCTCTTTTGCTATTTTTTAAGATTCTAATTTTAAGTACCCATAGATCCACAGCACCTTCAGGTTTGTGAGTCCTTTCTTTGCAACCAGGTCTAGCCTCAAGATTTAATGTTAAAGGTGAAGATGTTGATAAGAATTCAGAATTTTGGGGAGAACACAATGCCTCTGACTAGCTTGTTTTCCATTCTGCTTTACTGGGTATTGATGGCAGGAGTTGAAGGAAAGCAGTGCCCTAAAATCAACATGTCAAGTAACAACAGCCTGAGAACAGAGCTCCTCAGAGCTGCTGCAGGCCTGAGCTGCCCTGGGAACTGTACAAGCCTAAGAAGTCAAAAGTATTGACCTGAATAAGAATGAGACCACTTTTGGCAGCTGAAATTTAATGTGCAGCCTGGATAAAAGACCTTGTAGTTCACTGGGCGTAAATGTGAATAAGTTACTGTTTCTTGGCTGAACCGTGGTGTTAAGAGCAGGCAGCAGCATTACACAGCACACTTTTCAGGGCTGATTTCAATTTTGATACAGTCCCAGTGGGACTATAGAAAACTCTGCCCCATTATGTTTCAGAACAATGGGATCACTGCAAAAGAAAGACACCAAGTGTGAACGTGCCAAGCTGATTCCTTTCCAACCTCAGCTTGAGCAAAAACATTCAGGAGCAAACACCCACAGACCCTGAGGTGGGCAGAACCAAAATTCATATCTGTGTGGTGTGACCTTTTTTTTTTTTTTTTTTTTTTTTTTTTTTTTTTTTTTTTTTTTTTTAACCTTTTTTTTTCATTCTTTGCATTTGTAACCTGATTTTTGCAAGGATGACATCACTTTATGGGCTTTGAGATGCCCTGAGCTGCTGTGTGAGCCCTGAGCACCTGCAGCACCACAGGGAGGTGTTGGGGGCTGAGATCCTGACCCATCAGCTCCTGTCTCCAGTCGTGGTGGCTGCTGTGAAGGTGAAAATTAACTCTTAATTTAAATTAACTGTTAATTAATTGTAAATTAATTGTAAATTAATTGTAAATTAGCTCTTAACAATGTTTGGGTGAAGATGTTCATTTACACCTCCATGGACTCTTTCTGTGCAGATGTCTCACTGCCCTGGCTCCCAACAGCTGAGGTGTCACTGGATGGTGGCTCTGTGATTAAAAGTCAAATTCTTCTTCCTGTATCCATCTTCAGAGAAGTCAAGAGTGAACAAACAGGACTTTATAGAGGGATGTCCAATAACTCTTTGTAACCTGTGAGTTTGTCCAGTTATTGTCACCTTGGGGGTGACCCCTGGGACAGGTACTTAGAGTCCCTGACTCTAAGAAGAGAGAAACCAGTGGGAAAGAAGTAAAATCTTTTTGAGTGTGAGCCACCCTCACTGGATTACATCAGGAAGGTACTAAATGCTTTGGAGGGCTAAAACACCAGTGAGAAAGAGCTATTTAAACAGAGCAACACTGGAGCAAGAACAAATAGGTGTGGGCTGGCCATGAATATTCCTGGTGGAATATTCTTGGGAGAAGGTCTCTCTAGCCATCAGAGAGAATTTCTTTCATTTAAGGAGTATGGGAAAGAAACTGCTGGTTGGGATTTTTGCCCCCCTAGGATGAAGTTTACCAGGTGTATGTGAACAATTACGTGTCTGCAGTGCTGAGGAATCATTCCTGAGCTGTGCTCCTGTTTCAAAGGACAAAGGCAGATTTTTATCAGGTAATTTTTGTACAGAACCCCCTGTGCAGTTCCTTGAAAACCCAAGTGATAGTAATTCCAGCTTTGGACAAAAGTCTTTGGATTTGCAATAATTTTTTGAGTTTATTCAGAAGAGCTGAGAGCAGCAGCCAGAGAGTGAAGTGCAGCACATCTACAGAGCTCACGGGCATCATTCTGCACTTTGCTTTTCCAGTGCTAACACTAGCAAGTCATAGAAACTGGAATTTGCAAAGAAAACCTTGTCAATGGGTAACAAACTGTGGGGAGAAGGTACTAAATCTATCATGTCTCATCTTTATAAACCAAATTATGAAATCCTCATCAGAGGGCAGCATGGCTGGTTAATACTCAGAGCTGCTATGGCTCTTGCTTTTTGGAAATGTGAAATTTCATCCCACAGTGGGACACAACTCACGGGTGTGTACAGCTCCTGCTGTACTGGAGTGAGTCAACAGGAGTCAGAGACTCTGTCTCTGCTGGCTGTTCTCTCCTCCTCAGTGTCTGCAGGACAAACACTTCTTCCTCTCCCTCAGCATCACCCAGGAGCTCCTTTCCTCACAGGAGCAGCACCAAACTCAGCAGACACATTGCAGGAGCTCATGGCTCTGTGTCCAGCTCACCTTGTGTTTCACATCCCATGGACCCGTCCACATCCCCCTAGGGACCAGATAATTATCCAAACATGGCTTGCATTTGTTTTTTACTCAAAAAATGCCCTTGGACTTAGGCTAGAGCAGGCCAGGACTTTTACAAAACCAGCTTTTCATGAGGAGGGGAAAAGTTTTCCACTTGCTGAAGCTGAACTTCTGTGCAGGAAAATGCTGTTTCCAACCAAACTTTCACTGGAGCTCTTTGATCCAGAGTGGAAATTCTGGACAAAATTAAAGTTCACGTGAGGCCAGTTCTTTTGTTTTCTTTCCTCAAGATGTTTGGCTCCTTTGAACCCTTTGTTGCATGGTGGAGGCCCAGCTGTGCCTGGGGATCTCTCCTTCAATCTGCTCTCAGCTGCTTTTTCCCTTTCTTTGGCTGGCATTTCTCACTCCTCTCATTGGGATGACCTTCACTCCATCTCAGATTTTCTTCATGGTCTAATTTTTCTAATCTCAGCTTTAGGAAGTACCTGCTTTAAGACAGGATGACCAAGGGGTGTGGAACAGAGGATGTGGAAACTTTAAGATCTTGAGGTAAAATCATTGATTGCAGACCTCCACCCCAAACACCTCCCTGCTCCATCCTAAAAAACTGAGGCTCAGTAGGTTTTATTCCTCTTTATCTCAGTAACATATTTGAAATTCCCATTAAAGTCCATTGTTTCTCTGAATATATTCCAGCAGCATAACTATATCAATGCCACAGGACCATCTAAACAAATAACATCTGAAGTACACAAAGAATTGTAAACAGGCAGGTTTAAATTAATTTCAGCAGTCTCTGCTGCAGAGAACTGAATGTACAAGCCATTGCAAGCTTTTAGGAAGGCAGATGCACTGGAAGATATTTTGGTGTGCCTTTACAATCAGATTTCTTCCCACGATGAAAGTGATTTTACTTCAGCTCCTGCCTCTTTGTGTACTTTCCTGCAATGATGAATGACCCAGCCTTGGAGATGTTTATGGTTCTCAGTTCACCAAGGCTGAACAGATGGCAGCACTCACATCTTTCAGCTCTTCTGAAAATTCTCCTGCTGGCTGTGGGGAAACATTGTCAGGAGGTGATCTGTGCTAATAAATATTTTAGGATGTAGATGGATTTTAATGAATTTTTGTAGCCAGGTTCCCACTTCTTCTCTCTTTTTTATTTTCTTGTTTATTTTTTTTCCCAAATGTGCTGAAAGAATAAACCAAAAAGCACTATATATGTTATAAGCACATGAGGAAATGAGCCAGAAAGCAATGGGGTAAGTTAGAGTTATTAAAATCAGGTCATACCCTGAAGGAGATTACAGCAAGAAGAGCCAACATAAATATACATTTTATTTCTGTCATATGTCTTTGTTACCCTGGGTGGCCTGCAGTCAACTAACAGGGCAAGGGGAGAGAAGTAGAATACATGAGTATTTCAGGATCCTCATCCAGCTGGTTGGAATCCAGTTCTTATTAACCAACTAATTTATATTCCTTCTCTGAAGCAGAGGCTGATCTTAGCCTGCTGTAAATCTGGAGGAACAACTATAATTCTGTATTTTACTGAATTCAAGTCCCACAGCCATCAGCCCTTCTCCTCCTCTCTTGTTGAACATTCCTAATCCCCTAAATAACAAATGGAGGTTTTGAGTGAAACAAGACTGCCTAGTGATAAGGAAAGCCTTGCTGAATTAAATGCAAATCTTGCACAGCCTGTGTATTTTATGGATTTTTAGACCTTGATCCCTGGATAACCTATAAAGGAAGGCTTACAAGGCTTTTGGAGGAAGATGCACAATGCTGGAAGACATTAATAAATTGGCCACGAGTACAGAGACTGTTATCTCTTAAGATGTAGAGCCAAATTCTGGTTTTCATTAAAATGGTGAAAATATGGAAAACACAGCTTGCAGTGCCATCACTCAAGATTTGCTCTTGATGTAATAAGAAACAGAATTGATTCCAACATGAAGCCACCAGCCCACACAGAGTTGTCTCTGTTGTCAGTCTGCATTAATGAAGATATGAGCCTGATTTTTCTTAATAATCAAAATTAATATTTTGGGCAAAAATAAGGGCTGAACATGATGCTTTCTGTGTCAAAAACCCCAAAGACCTTTCCCCCAGAGTGGCACCTTTTATCATCCTGGGGGAAGCATGGCCCCAGCGAGGCTGCTCCAGCACAGGAATAAACCAGGGGTGCATCCCCCTCTGCAAGGCTGCTCCAGCAGCAGCTCAGGCTCTGTGGAACTGCTCCACTGCCCTGGGTGGCTGCCAGACCTGCTCCAGGAGGGACTCCTGCCTTGTCCCAGGGCAGCTCAGGTTCAGGACAGACCCCTCAGCTCAGGGGATTTTGGAGTTTGATGCTGAGAGCAGCCTGAGGTGAGCGTGTCCTGCACGGTGCTGACACAAACCAGGGCTAAAAGGGAGCAAAGGCTGCGTTCCCAGAGGGGGGAAATGCCCTGCAAATGGGGAATTATCTGATTTTATCTCAGCTTGTAAGTGCTGTGTGGGACGGGGCTGGGAGCAAGGGCACCCCTTGGCAGAGCAGGAATTAGAGCTGTGATAAGAGATTTATCCTCCATTGCAAATGCCAAATGTCAATGTGCATGCAGATTTTGAACCAAGGAGGAACAGAACTGACCTGCAGCTCTACCTTCCCAGGTTTTCTGTCCTTCCAAAGGAATTAATCTTTCCCTTGTACTGTAAGGCTCAGCTTTCATTAGCCTAGACTAAGTTTTCCACAGTGGTCATTCTTTGTGGCAGGACTCCAGTATGGAGAATACATCAGGTGGTCTGGTTTGTGTGGAATAGACACATCAGGGATGGAATTAATCCCATATTCATTCCTAGTGTTTTGTGCATCTTGATCAGATGCTTCACCTCCCGCTGTAGACAAGCAGTGCAGAGCAGATCACCCAAAGGATTTATTGAAGTCCAAATCAGACTTCATTTTAAAGGAACACAAGGTTCTGGATCACATCTGAGGCACAGGGCAATGTGTTCCTGTTTCAGATGTGGGAAAAGCTGTTTTAATGAGCCAGTGAAGGCACTGGGAGGGTTTGGGGCCACAAGAATCCTCCTGCACAAGGGCAGCTCTGCTCTCCCAGGGCATTTGCCCTGCTGGTCCCAGCCCTGAGGGCTGCCCTGGGTAGGAGCAGGACAGTGGGCAGGGGAGGCTCTGCACTCATCCTGCTCCATTCTGTGGCTGTAAAAATAAACAGACACACGGGCTTGGGGGAAGAACCCTCCAAAAACACCCCTCCCTTGTTTTGCTTTGCCTATCACAAATCTAAACACAACATTTTCTCATTCTTGGGCCCTCATGAATTTCTGACAGTACAATTGGGGGCCGTAGCACATTGTCTGGAGGAGCTTACCAAGGAAATCGAGAGTTTGGTCAGCAATTGTAAATATCCTCCCCTAATGGGGTTTGTTTGTTCTGCGGCTCACGGGCTGTGGGACACCCTGGCACCAGGTTACTGCTGGGAAAGATCCCCTGCTCAGATAAGGATGGGAATAAACCCCACCCACAGAAATGCCACAGAAAAATCCCTGATTTATCCATTAATTGCTTTAAGGGGTGGTGAGTGTGAGTACAACAATGGGGTATTGACAATAACGTGCCTCGTTGGCAGGAAAAAGGCTTTCCCCTTGCTCTGAGGCTTTAATGTGCTTGTTCTTGGAATTACAAAATGTTTGCAAGTCCTGCACTAGCTCAGGGATGCAGAATGAAAGACAAGCACCCAGCAAATAAAGCAAATCTTGGAATGGGTGTTTCCTGCTTGGAACGAAGCAAAATGCTCTTCTTGCTGTGAAATGTGCCCAGCACCACAGGCTGGGAATCTGTTTGTCATGGAGTGACACCAGGGATTATTTAGGATTATTTTGTGACCTGCTTCTAATTTGTGATACCCTGGGTACTCAGCACGTGGAAAGAAATCAGTCTGTGGGAGAAGAATCATTTTCAAAATCCAGATATTTTTTAAAAGATTGCACATAAAGAGTTTCAGAACTCTTTATGTTCAGGGGCTGTGGGCAGAGAGGGTCTGGCTGCTCCCCCTGGGGTGCCAAGGGATGGAGAAATAGTTGGGAACACAGTGACTGCTGGGGCTCAAACAAGAACCACTGCCTGGAAAAATTGCCTGACCCTCTTTTAAGTCTTTTGAGAGTTGTCCCTCAGTCACGGGGCTTTCACTCCGTTCTGCTCTCACTCACTGATGTGATGCTGTGCACTGTCTGCTGCAGAGGCTGGGACATTGAGGTGTGGCTCAAAATGACAAAGATCCCAAAGGACCAAAATCCTCAGCAGTGGCCAGATCTTGGGATAGAAGTGACTGTGGGACATTTAGTGCTGCTCTGCTGAAATCCAGGCTGAGCATCCCTCCCTGGGCATCCCCAACAGCACCTCCTGCTTGTTCTGGCAGCACAGGATTGCTTTGAGGGAGAAAAGGAGCTTTTTCTGTGCTCTTTGTGAAAGATGTGGGTGCTGCAGGGCAGGGCAGGGCGTGCCAGGGGACACTGGCAGCCAGCAAGGAACCCCCTGGCCCCACACGTGGCCAGCCCATGGTGCAAACTGAGCAGAGTGACCAGGGAGGAACCAGGAGGGAGGCACCACCAGAAATATCCCTGGGGCTCTTGGAGCCTGTGCTGTGCCATCCCTTTGGGCACATCAGGGTGCTTGTGCTTCCAGGGGCAGGATCTCAGGTTTTTGCATTGTCTGAAATGGCTTTTAAAGAGACTCTCTCTATTTCAGTGCCAAGCAGGAGATAAATTTTCCAGTGCTGCAGAAGCTGCCCTTTGCAGTGGGCATCAGGCTGCACTTCAGGGCTAAGTCACACTGTTTCCTCAACCAGGGCAAGAAAAATTTGTCCTCCAGAGATGTTTATCTATGGGGAGCTTAATTTCAATATATGTTGCCTTGCTGATGAGTCAGAGGTCCAATTCTGTTCCCTATTACACAGCATGAACCCAGAAAGAACACCAGATGCTGTTCTCCATTAAATCAGGTTACATCATGGAAGGGGTTGTTCCAAATTTGCCAAATTTATGTAATTGAGAGCAGAATAGGGCCTGGCAGCTGAGCTGGCAGCAGTGGACTCAGTGCATCCTCACCAAGGAGATTGTGAGTGACTGGCTGGGTGTTTTACAGCCACTGGAAATGTTCTCCACTGGTGCACAGGGCGACTGGAAGATGCTTCAGTGCTGTGGCTCCTTCAAAGCCCTCATGAGAGACTTTGGTATGGTGTTATCTGCGTGTGTTTGATCCCAAAACAGGGATGGGGACCTGTGGAAGTGCAGCTGCAGAGGGCCCTGAGCCATTGCCATGGGTGGGACTGGCTGTGCCATTTGGCACTGGGGCTCAGAGTGGGGATACCTGAGCTCTCATGACCTGCAGCACCCACAGGGTGGGCAGGGGTGCAGGGCAGAGCCTGCTCTGTCTCTGAGTTTCTGTTCCCTGGGATTCTCCTCAGGGTTGCTGTTCCCCAAGGTAATCAGGTTTTTCATCTTCTCTTTGCCCTGAGTGTTCCACACCGAAGGCAGAGCAGACAGGCTGAGTCCCCAGTGCCTGTTCCAAGGCTGTTTATTCTTCATTATCTCAGTTCTGTCTCAGCTCTGCCAGGCCTCCCTGGCAGGGGCATTATCTCAGTTCTGTCTCAGCTCTGCCAGGCCTCCCTGGCAGGGGCATTATCTCAGTTCTGTCTCAGCTCTGCCAGGCCTCCCTGGCAGGGGCATTATCTCAGTTCTGTCTCAGCTCTGCCAGGCCTCCCTGGCAGGGGCATTATCTCAGTTCTGTCTCAGCTCTGCAGGGCATCCCCAGCAGAGCAGGACTGGGCGGCTCAGAGAGCCCCACACCTCATGTACAGCACCCCTGACCCAACCCCGTCCAAAATGCACTTTTTATTGACAGAATTTTACCAATGCCCACTGCCTATGCTAACATGGCATTTCTACTCTAAACCAATCTCTAAAATCCAACTCAGCAAAAGATGGGGGACGAGAGCAAGAACAAGGAGCACAGGGGCCACTCCCCAATTCCTCCAGCTTGTCTCTTCAGCCCCATATACTAAAAATCCTAAATTCTACATTTACACTCTGTGATAAACTAAATACTGCTTATTTTGAATTCTCTCAGCTTGTGATTCTTCACACACTGTGGGCATTCACTGCCATGGCAGGGATCAGAGGCAGTGTCCTCCTGGGCTCTGTGTGAGGCTCTGACCCCCCTGTACAGATCCCAGACCCCCTGTCCGGTCTCCAAACCCTCCAGGGTGGCCACAGGGATGTCCTGGACTCCAACCCTGCTCCCTGAGCACTGGTGGGACTCTCACAAACAGGAAAAGGAGGCTGATGCAGCTCTGATGCCGTGCTGGGAGCAGAGAGCCCAGGGCTGGGGGAGCAGGGATGGGCATGTTGTGAATCCACAGTCCCACAGGCAGGGCTCTATTGTTCTGTGCTGTGCTGAGGCTGTTCCCTGGAGGATATCCTGTCTGGACAACCCCGTGCCAGTCTGCTCCATGCTGGTGGAGAGGCTGGGTGGTCAGCCTGGAAAGAATTCAATAATGCCTTGTAAAAGCAGTGATTTATCTGCAGTGGTGAAGGGAGCGAGCAGAGCCCGAGATTCTCCCCCTCTTGCTGGGTTTTTGTCACTGTGCCCATTATCCCTGTCCTTGGGGCATCCCTGCCAGGCACCCACAGTGCCAGGTTTGTGTGCAAGGATGGTTCAGTGTTCATCCCCACTCCTGGGGGGGCACAGCCACAGAGGGAAGCTCCCAACTGCAGCAGAGTGAGGAAGCCCAGCCCAGGCTCTCCCTGCACTCTGATGCCATTTGGGAAGAGCTGTTTATTCCAATGGAATTGACCTGTGAATACTCCAGCTCTGACTTACCTAGTCTGCCTTGCTGGATATGAAAAAAAAAACCAAAAAAACCACCAAAACCGGAATATTTAATATATCATTTAAATAATTTAAATGTTGAAATAACACACCCAGTTGTTCTGGGCATGGAATTCACCAAAGACAGGATGGTTTTGCTCCTGCTGGCTGCTTCCAGCAGTGGTTTCAAAGCTGAGCCAGCGTGGTCCTCAGAGAGAGCATCTGCTGAAACTCTGGGGAATTTGAGCTCCTTGCTGATCCTCCAGCTCATCCCTTTGGTACCAGCAGAACATGAGGGATCCAGGGCTTCCCAGTTTGGTTGGGATGGGATGGGACAGGAACAGGCCCTTGTGGGGAGCAGAAACCACACTCTTCCCGTCAGCTCTCTGTAAACACAGGCAAGAGTTTCTCATGCATCTTTTCCTAGTGAAAAGTACAGATTTGTGGACATCAGGATGTTTTCTGAGCCTATGTTGGGTTCTGCTGAAGCTTTTGTTTATATTTTCAGGTTTTCCTCTAAAAATAACTTCAATGACCTCCTCTAACATTCTCAAAACTATGGTGGTGCCCCATCTTAGAGCAGAGGTGAAAATAGTTTCAGCATTTCCTCCAAATTAGAAATAAAATATATTAAGATAAAAAGGAAAAATTGAAATCTCAAAAAAGTGAAAAAAATTGGATTTTTGAGCTATGCTTTCAGTCCATCAATAATAAAATTTTAATCTTGCCTCCTCTTTTCAAGTGGAGGTGCTGAAACTGCCAGAGCAGAGCTGCTGTGGCTGTTGGCTCAGGATGGGGAGGAGAGGGATGAGCCCTTCCATTGGCAGTTTAAGCCTCATTTTGTGAGTCAGGACAGGGCAGTGCCCATCACTCCATCCCAATGCAGCCTGCAGGGATTCAGCTTGGACCAAGGGCAGCAATTCTGCCTTTCCACACCTTCCCAGCTCAGTGGTCACTAAACTCCAGTGACCTGAGCCTGCCCCGTGAGCTGGGCTCTGGTTCCTGAGCTGGGCCAGGGCAGCTGGAGAGGATTTGTTGTATTTACAGTTATAAATCACAGCCAGAGCTGCCCCAGCAGAACTTTCCTTGAGGCTCCTTCCCTCCCCCATCCAGAAGCACAGATGGTCACAGTCCTCCCCTCTGAGCCACACCACAAATCACTCAGGGCTGGGATGGGGAAGCCAGGCTCGTTCAGCTTCCAGATTTTATAAGAATCATCAAGAATTTAGCTTAGATGTTTCACAGAAGGGGAAAAATCCATTATTTGCTGCAGTTTGGCAAAAGGGAGAGGGGAAGGGGCAGGCTGGCCAGGGCTGTGATCCTCCCTGGGGCTGCACGAACAAGGAAAGTTTTAAAAGAAATTTTAAAAGAAATGGCTTTTTTCAACACTTCATTTAGCTTCCTGTTCCAGTTTGGAATTGGCTTCTCTGTCTTTTAATGAGCTGAGAAGACTCGAAGTCTCCTGCACCAGGCTTGCTGTTCACCAGAAATGAAGCTCTTACTTGTTACAAGCATCCATGACCAAACCAGAGTCAAGATTTGGAGTTCCCTGTTGGGGAGTTTGATGGTGCAGAGCTGCAGGTCCCACGGGGATGGGCCACTGCTGTGGTTTGAGGGGACAAGTGGGGCTCCTCTCCTCCCACCTGGCATGGACAGAGGTCCCAGGGGTCCCAGGGCTGGGATGTGCTGACTCACTTGGCAGCTGGACACGGCCCTGAGTCACCTCAGGGTGCATCGCTGCTCCTGGAGCCTTTGATGTGGGCTATATCCAGGATTCCTTGGAAACAGCTTCCCCTAATTAAATCAAAGGAAAAGCATCACTGCACTTCAGAGCCTCAATTAGCAGGAAAAGCAGACAGGAATAACAACTCCTTTCTGGAGGGGGACAGTGAGCTCTGCTTCATGCAGCCACAAGTTCTGCAAATGGCACCAAGTGTGGAGGGTGACAGGAGGAAAGGGGTCCCTAAAATGATGTCAGGGTAGCTTAGAGAGACCAGAGAGGAGCATCCAAACTCAGCCTCTTCTCCTCAGCAGCTCCTCAGGACAGGGCTGCCACAGAGGTGGGGTCAGGGAGGGTGACTTGGGACCTGTGCTCTGTCCCAGGGGCCAGCCAAGGCATTCATCAAAATCCCAGGGCTTCCCATTGGCTTTTGGAGGGACTGCAGACAAGTAAATATGCTAATTCACTAATTCAGCACTTAAGAACACACTTGAAGCTAGACAGTTTAAGTGCCTTTATGAGTGGGAGCCAAGACAACAAGGGAACTCAGCAGATCAGATCATTCTTCCCTGGCCTAAAATCAACTTCAGAGACTTCAGCACGTCCAAGGCAAGAGGCATCTTCAAATTCCTGCTCCTCCTCCCCTTCCCATGTGAGCCAGGGGGCCAGAGCCAACAAATTCACTGCATTTGTCCCTTCCATGCTGGTGCTGGTGGCCCCTCCTGCCAGCCTGTCACCCTTCTTTTCCCAAGCTATTGAAGGAATGCACTCATGAATACAAAAAGGAGGGAGTGACACATCTCAGCAAGAAGATAAAAAGAACATTTTCCTTTTGGATATCTAATTATCAATTATTAGTTTCATTGAGAAGAACCTGCACTTCTCTCTCAGCCTCCTGCATCAGTGATTTTTTTGTTTTGGGTGATGGTTTATTTTGCAAAGCAGCTGCTGGGAGGCAGCAAAGCTGTAAACCCTGCCATGAATCCAGACTGTCTGTCCATGGTGCCCAGTTGTGAAAACAGAAAAAAAAATAATTCACATGTTGGCTGCTTCACTGGCTCCTCTTTCCTTCACTTGAGGCAATTTCCTTTTGCAGTTCAGTGAAGCCTTCCAGGGAGATGGTTGCAGTGAGAGGAGCTGTGCATTAACTGAGATCAGCTCAGATCCTGACACTCTGGGCATTACAGGGTATTGCTTTTAGAACCTTTTTAATCACAGAGGAAAAGCACATTTCACTGGGAAAGGCTAATTGGTCTCCAAACAGCACACACCAAGTGATAGTGAATTATCTCCTCCAGCCCATGTGTCAGACCACAGCTGATTTCTAAAGAGGAATTTCTTAGGGATGGAGCCCACAACATAAAGTGTTTGGTGAGCAGGAGAAGTGGAATGATTCATTGCCAGTAAGTAAAGGAAAATAAAATCAAATGGGCTTAAGCAGAAAAACAACTTTCCACACCTTCCAGACACAGACACATGGTGGGACACTGAGCCCTGCCAGAGCTGCTGTGGGCTGTGTGGCTGTCTCCAGGCTGGCTGGAAAAGTCCCTTGCAATGTCTGTCTGTGAGGATGTGCAAATGATGGCAGGGAACACAGCCTGGTCTCATTCTCAGCCCTGATTCAGAAGAAAATGATGTTATTTCCCACTCTGGAAATAAAATAAATATATAAATAAAATGGTGTTATTTCCCACTCTGCTGGAATCCCTCTTGTTCCCACTGGTAAAACTCTGAACTGCTGGAGCTCGGGCTGTATTTTCTGTATTTTCTGTGTGAATCTGGGAACCCTGGGGCTGAGAGGGGCCCTACCTGCTCTTTCCATCAGGTTGCAATTACAGACATCTTGATGGCTGGATTTAGGATTTCTTGCTAATGAAACTGTGGTGATGATAACAGGTTCATGATCAGGAGATGGGTTCTGATTTACTGTAAATTTCCCACATTTTTGCATGTTCTGGGACACACAACCCCAGGCTGGTGATGCTGGGGGGCAGTCACTGCTGACAAGGGCAGGGCTGCAGGGACAGCAGATAACCATCCATTTTTCTTTCTGTCTTTTTTTTTCTTTTTTTTNTTGTTTTTTGGGATTTTTTTTTACATTTCCAGATGTTTTTGCTGCCTAATTTGCTGCAAAGTGCTGGTGCTGCAGGTTTGGTCTCTCCAGGGTTAAAAGGAACGAGTGCCCTGCACATCTTTCGTGCTCTCCTTCTCTCAGTTTATGGTTGTTGAGTTCAGCATTTTTGGTGTATGTGTTTCAAGGAGTGATTCACTCATTTTTGCTCAGGGCAAGCTCAGTTTCAGCCAAGAGCAGGCCAAGGAGGATATGGGTTTGGTTTTGCAAAACCTCATCTGTGACTTCCAATTTGTTACTCAAACACAGAACTAAAGGGTGGCTGGGGCCCAGCTTGCAATTTACCTAAAATTACTGAAAACCAAAGCTGAGGTTTGGGAATGTGGGATCTTCTTTTAACCCTCTCTTGCTCCATCATTTTATCTTCTCTTTGGAAAAAAAAAGAATAATCAGGAGACATTCTAAATGACCATCAAGCACTAGAAAACTTTTGATGGCCTCTTTTTTGATGACATGTCCTTTTCCTGATGATTTATTTCCAGCTGGCTTCACCCTTGCAGAGCTCAGGGAGGTGTAAATCCTGAGGGGTCTCAGCCTGGAGCAGATTTGCATCTAGAGCAAGCAGGGGTGCTGGGTCTGTGGTGCTGGTACTGATTTTTTCTTGCCCAAGGAAGAGCCTGGGCTGTCCCAGGGGACAGGAGGGAGCACTCCTGATCCAAGCCCTGCAGCCTCTCCCAGCCCTGCCCCTGATAAACACAGGATGTAATTGGGCAGAGGGACATTGTCCTGTTTTCTGCCTGGGAAACAAGGCTGAGAGGCAGGAACAGAGTGCCCAAGGGGCCGTGGCAGAGCCAAATCCCCAGCTCAGCCTTTCTGGCTCTTTTTATTTTTGTCTCAGGGCCACAGTTTGGAGGAGCTGGAAGGGAAGAGTGATCCCATCCCTGCCCAGTGGCAGGGGAGCTGCCCTGGATCCTTCACCCTCTGGTGGGGATGATGCTCCTGGCTGCTCCCCTGGGCTCAGAGCCCTCCCTGCAGCCCACCCCACGCAGGGAGCAGCTCCAACAAAGGGGTTCCTGTCAGAGGATTTTGTTTCAGCTTCAGCATTTCAGCTTTCCAAGAGCCTCCCAAACACAGAGCTGCAGTGTCTGTGAGGCAGCAGGCACTGAACATCTGGCAAAGGTTAGGGTCAAACATATAAATGGGGGAAGCACAGCACATTTCATTAAAATACCCAATCTGTGACGTCAATTAAACTGATCAAGCCTTGCAGTTAGGGAACCATTAACTTTATCCAGTGCAGAGTGTTTATATGGAAAATATGAGGCCAGGAAGTCTCTCCTGATTGTGATATTGAGGCTATCAAAGGAGCTCACTCTCCCTTTTTTATTTTGAATCTCTACATGTTGCTTTTCCGCCCTGCTGCAGTGACAGCATCCTCTTGCCTGTCCCTGTGGGGTGACATTCACCATCTCCTCACCAGCCAAGCTGCTGTTCTGCCTTCTCCTGGGCTTGGATGTCACAGGAGCCTGAGGAGCCACCTCCACTGTCCTGTTTTGCACGGAGCTGTGCAGCTTCCTACCACACGTGCACAGCTTGGCCACTGGCCAAAGTACACTTGGAAGTATTAAGATCAGGCTTAGGAGTGAAATAAAAAAAAAATAGCTTCCATGGGAACAAAATTTCTGTTCTTGCAGTGGTTTAAAATGCAGGATTCTCTGTCTGCAATGTCAGGGGTTGATGCATGACACCCCAAAGTGCTCACAGGACACCTGGAGTTGGGGGGTTTATGTGTATAAAATCAAAGAGTTCATGCTTTTCTCCAGGAATTCTGGTTCATTCAAAGCCTGTTCAGTTCCTGCCAGGCAAACAGAAGTCTTGATCTCTGTGCTCCAGGAACAAAAAGAAGCTGCCATTGAATTATTTGATGATGGTTTCTGGTTCTTGGAAATGTGACCGAGGGTAGAAGTGGCAGAGCAGCCCCTTATACCCTTCTTGCTTTTTCTGAGGTCTGCCTGTCAGGAAGGAGATTTTATCCCTTAAATCCTGGGTATGTATTTCTGTTGCTGAAGTCTTTTCACAGAATCCCAAAATCACAGAAATAACTAGGTTGGAAAAGACCTTTAAGGTCATCTACTCCAACCTATGACCTAAAATATTCACATTTCCTGAAATAATATTTCCTTACAGAGATGGTCAAATCTCACCCACCTCACACACTTTGGCAGTGCTGGTCATGGGTCAAGTTAGCCTTGGATTTCTTGCAGAAAAGCCTCCAAATCAAACTCTTCCTCATTGGAGAAGGGGTCTCCCTGCAAGTGGGTTTTTTCTTCTTTCTTCTTCGCAAACTTGAAAGAGCTTTTGTTTAACTTCTGACCAAGCCCTTTGCTTTCTGTGACCTATCTCAGGCAAACCAGCTGGGAAAACAAAAGAGCTGTAAAAGCTAAAATATGGACAAAACCATGAGAAAAATATGGGTTTCTTACCGTGCAGCTGGGTGGTCCACATGGAACCTGGGCATTGCCCTGAGTCTTGTGAAACCTAACACACCTCTGAGCACAAATCCCTTCTCTGCAGGATCAGACACCTCATTTACCTCCTCTTACAACCCCAGATTTGTTTAAATCCATGTGGTGCTGCTTTAAAACGCTGCCCTTTGTGAAGCTGAGGGCCAAATACTGGAGGATGGATACCAGTGTCCACTGAGCAGTGAGAATTGGTGTCTTCTTAGGGAATTTCAGTGTTGGATGTGGAAAACACCCTTTGGTGTGAATCCAACCCCAAAAATATGGCTTTGTCCTGTCAGTCCCTGAGGGCAGCACCTGAGAATGTTGCCATGGGAGACTCAGGGGTGTAACACCCTTTAAATCCTTGCACTGCCAGGCACTCCCAGGTGAGCTCTGTGTGTGCTGGGGGGTTCCTTGCACACCCTTTGTGCTCCAGGGCCAGGGATCAGGACTGGTCAGGCTGGGATAACACACATGGGTCACTTTAGAACCTCTGTGAGTCCCTTCAAACATCACCCAGGGCAGGTGGGCAGCTCCTCTCCCCTCACTGCAGCCTGAACATCCATTTGACAGGACAAGGCACAAACCTCATTTTCAAAAACAAGTATGTGAAGTTCCTGAGGTCGTGATTCAGGGTGGGTCAGCCAATGTGCTGTGTTTAAAAAGCATTAGAGTATTCAAAATGAAATAATTTTTCTCCTTTGAATCATGGCAGTCAACTGAAGTGCTTCCAGACCAGAGCCAACTGTTTGTAATTGGATATTTAATTTGTTTTCTGTAGCTCAGCACTGAGTCTCCATGTTGTCTGAGCAAGAAAAACCAAAATAAATTTCAAAATCTTTCAAAGTCAAAAGGATTTGCCAAGCCTGAGAATATTATTTTGTACTCTAATGAGCTGATTTGTCAGGAGAAAAACAAAAACAACTCTTGGCTGCAGTCAGTTTATTGAGGGGCTGCCCAAAGCAGGATGGTGCTGATGTTGGGGCTCACACTGGTGACCCTCAGGAAGCTCAGCCTCCCTGCCCAGGTGCAGCCCTGCTGTGAGCTGAGGGTGGGCACTGAAGAGGAGTTGGCATCTCCCAGTCCAGCATGACACAAAACTTTATTTTTTAGTGTGGGCTGCTGGAAAATGTCATTGACTCATGGCCAGGGATGTCACACTGCTGCCAGTCTGACACAACCCCTCTGTCCCAAGGGATTATTGATCACTGGAGCTGTGACAAGAACTGCTGAACACTGGGCAAAAGACAGGTTTGTTACATTAAACTGAAAATAGATGTCCCTGCACAGTGAGGTGCTCAGCCCAAGAGCATAAATTGTTGTATCATCCTCCCTTTTCACAGGGTGACACAAATGGTGAATTAAAGCTTAAACTTTTAAAATTTCCTCTTTGGTCACTTCTGCATGAAGTTGCAGAGCAACTTCTAAAAGCATTGGAACTCTTCTCAGAATATCAATGTGTAAATTTTGTTTCTGATTTGCCTCCAGTGAATGAGCCAAGGTAGAGATAAATGCTTACCAATAGGTAATTAGTTACCTGGAAGCATGGAGTACTTTTACTCCCATTTTATTCAGGTTGGCATCTGCAGGGAGATTGGCAGAGCAGATCCTCAGCAGTCACCTGGAGACAGGAAACTCATGATTTTTCAGCAAACCATGTAAAATTCTAAGCTGTGCTTCTTTCAGAATAGAACTCCGTCTTGGCAGGAGATCACACAGGTCTGTGGAGCCTCTGAGGGGTTTTGGCCAGCTGGGCTCAGCTGGGCTCACCTCGTGCTTGTGGACATTTTCCTGGGCACCTTTACACCATCCTGCCTTCCCCTCCAGCTCGGGGCTTTTTGGATACACTGGACTTGAGTTCAGTTTGAGATTTCACTCAGGGAGGCTGAAATACATGGAATGCATTGACAAGAACAGAGATGAGCCAGGATGCTGAGACAAGAAATAACAAGATGTCCAATGAATGACATCAACCCTTGACTGGAGCTGTCTCCAGTGATACACACAGAGCCAGCAGACAGATGGGAACCACAGAGGAAGCCAAGAGGGAACAGCAAAGAGATAAGACAGTGGCCAGGAAAGAACAATGCAAAAATTATTTGGATTGAGTTTTCAGCACAAAACCATGTCTGGTGCCAGGAAACATCAGCAGGCCTGACTGCAGTGCAACTGCTGGGACAAGAGGGAGAGCCCAAGTGGTAGAAGGAGAAGAGCAGAGGCCTGAATGTCTCAGCAGCAGGGGGACATTGCCTTTTCCTCCTCAGAGAGGAAAATCTCCCAGGAAAGCCCCTTGCTGCAGACTGGAGCCCTGCTGCTGTCTGAGGGAGCACAGAACAACCAGTGGGTGTGAAAGAAGCAGAGACAAAAGAAAGAATCCTGGTGGTAAACAGAGTGGAAGTGGGTGAGGCAGGAGGCAGCATTGAGTTTGGAGTGACATCAGTTATTTATGACTGTTTGTATCCCCATATCTTGTATCTCAAAAGGAAGGCAGAGGCTTTGTCCTCAGGGGCCAGCAGGGCTCCCGTGACAGGGACTGTCCCTGGGATGGAGCTGGAGCCACCACGACCCTGTGCAGGGACAGGGGTGGCAGCTTGGGGTGCTGGAATGGGGACAGTCTGCTGTCACAGCCAGCCCTTCCCTGGGGGCAAAGGAACCAGCCTGCAGAAATGTGTGTGGCTGTGAGGGAGGGAAAACAGAGGTGACAGTGAGGATTAGGTTTGAGCACAGTGGGGATGGAACACTCAGGGAGTCCATCCCTACTCAACAAAACACTCTGGGATGTGCCCACTGTGGCATCAAACAAGTCCTGCTGCCTCGACTGAGGGTTGGATATAAGCTTTTTCTGTTTTTCTGTTTTTCTGAATCAAGCCAATGCTGTAAAAACTTTGCAAACTTGAAATCAGGGAGAGCAAAGCCAGTCTTGCTCTATTTTTCATACTTGTTCCCAGAGGCTTGTTGGCAAAATTGTGCTCTGTACTGTTACAAAAGAACTCTAGGACAGAATTATTTGAATAGAGAGCTATAAGTGATAAAAATCTGTTTATACCACAACATCTCCAGCCAAATGATTGACGTATACATTTCTGTCCTTCCATTGATGTAACTTCTCAATTTCCTGTTGGTGTCTAGGCTTGATTTATTTTTCCATTTATTTGGGTTTTACAAAGAGCTTGGCACTTGGGGCTCTTTTCTTTTTTTCAGTTCGACCCTCTTAGTCCTCGATCACAGCATTGTTCCTGCAAACAATGAAAAAGAGAGATGGAAAGAGCAGCTGTGAACAGCTGGTTTGCTCACCAGGTGTCTGACTGGTGTTCAAGTATCCTCTTTTGAGGGAGGCCTGGATTCTCTGAAAACAAAACAAAACAAAAAATTAATTCAGCATTCACTTTATTTGCTGTCTTCACACATGATGTGACACAGATTTGCAGATCTGAAAGAAGCCTGAAAAAACAAAGCAAACAAGGAAAAGTTGCTCCAGGAAACCTCAGGGGTTTTTCTCTCTGGTTGCACCCCAGCTGAATCAAGCAAAGAGCTCAGCAGGGCCTCTTCAGACAGATCCTGCCAAATTAATTTTAGACACTCCTTTCTCATCATCTAACTCCTCCCTGCCTCACTCACCTAGCATCTCACTGTGAAGCCAGGCTGGAGACCTCTGGTTCTGAGGAAATGACTCCTATGATTTTTTTCTGGCAGCAAAGCTGCTCACTAGGGCAAAGACCCTCCACACATTCCCAGCTCACAGAAATCCCCTGGTTCCCAGAAAAGCAGCTACATGCTGCCACTCATCCCAAGGGTGCAGAGTCTTGAATGCAAATCAAGAAAAAGCAGACTGAATTCAGGAGCAGAACTGATTTATTGCCCACAGACTGGTAACACGATCACAGCAGCTCTCCAACATGCCCCAGGAATAGTGATGTGCTCCTGACATCCTGCCCCACAGAGGTTTATTCAGGGCAAACACACATGTGTCACCCTGAGGAGGACACACAGATTGAGTGGCAACCAGAGCCAGGAACTCTTCAGCAGCAATGGAGGGAATTGGTGAACAGCACTGCCCAAAGCTGGAGCCTTCAGTTCCCCTCTTGTCCCTGGCTACAGCAGCTTCCCCTGGGTGTTTGTAGCCCCTGAGTTTTCTCAGAGGGTTCCAGCACCTATTTTCCTCTTCCACAGCTGTGTTGGTGGGGAGGTCACCAAACCCAGCACACCCCCAGATCTGGGTACTCCAAGCCACTGAGCAATTTTATATCAACATTCAGCATCATCTCAGTTACATCCTGCTGGAGATTCTGGAAAGGATTCCTGTCTGGCTGCCACACCTTGTGACCCCCCTGCTCTGCCTCAGACCTCTAACCCATCTATCCCTCTGTCATGCAGCATCCCGGACTCATGCACACCCTATAAATTAAAAGTGATTCTTTTTCTTTTGTCTGCAAAATCCCTATCCAAAGCAAAAATGTCACGGCACAAAATCAGCTCCTTTAGGGTTTTGCTCCTTCTAGCATCAAATGGAGCCAGTTCTGGCTCCAGAGCCCTCCAGAAGGAAACTGGGTAGAAGCAAACACCAGCACCCCCTTTCTGCTTGGACAATCCCAGCTAAGCTAAGAGGTTTGAGGGGCACATCTCACCTGGAGCCTGAGACAAAGAAAAAGCAACCAGGGAAATGTCTGATCAGCATCTGCCACCTCATGGCAACTGCTTTAATTTTCTAGAGGACCAGATCCTCTCCGGCTGAGACTTTTCTAGTGAGCTGATTTGCAATAAAGAAAATTGGATACAAGGAATATGTTTGCTTGCTGGGTACCAGGGCTGTAGGTGGGAAGCGTTTTCATGGATGTAGCTGTGGAATCTGAGTTTTTGGGGAGAAGAGTAGAGGCAAGGTTTGTGAGCTTTATCTGATAAAACTTTAGTCTTTGTTTTGAGCTTTTTAAAATTTTTATTCATCATGATTCAGGGTATACCTAACCTCATGTGCCAGTCTCTCTCACCTCTGTAGGACTGTTCACAGTCAGAGTCGGTGTGTGGGTCTGGGCTCCCAGCAGGGCACTGACTACAAACAACCAGTCAGCCCCATTCTGCATCCTCAGAGCTAATTTCTACTTTACCTTTTCATTTTTCTTCCTGAATTTCCATTCATTTTACAAAAGCAGCGCTTTCCCAGCAGTTTTGTGGAGATAAAACACAGAACCCACGCAGCCGCAGGGCAGGAAGGAACTCGAACACTGCCGAGAGCATCGTGTGAGCAGCGGATCTCCCCTCCCCTGTGAGGGCTGTCACACGGCCCATTCTGAGAGGTGACAAAGCAGGGGTGTCCTCCTGGTGCTGATGTCCCGTTCGGCGGTGCCCCGGTGCCACCTGCCGGGCCCGCCTGGTCCGGGATGCTCCGGGAGGGAAACAACAGCTCCTACGTGTGGCCGGACGGGATCGGACCCGGGCAGCTCCGTGCTGGCCTCAAAAACCCCAGCTGGAAGAGCTCTGGAGGGAAAAAAAAAACAAACCAAAAAACCCCAGCAAACCCAAAGGGAAAGCCGCGCTGTCACCTTGTGCATTTTGGGCTCTGCGAGTTCTGGTGCTGCCCATTCTGTCCGTGCCTCGCCTCCCGTGAGGTTTTGTGGTGCTGGTGAATTCCGGCTCCCTCTCACCAAAGTTCTCGGATCTTTCGCATTTTTCTTGCACTGGGAAATGCAGAGGCAGCAGGACAGCAGGGGGAGCAGAGGAAGGGGTCGGTGCTTCCACACCCCGGCAGATTCTGTGCTAAGGGAAGGGGTGACTCGAAAGCCTTGGGCTGTAAACACAAACTCATGCACACCCTGCACTGCTCAAACTGGGATTTGGGTACCCCCGAGGGGCTCGGTGCCTGTGGCCCTGCCCTTGGTGGCTGCACACGAGTGTGGAACAGATCCGATGTCCCTGGATTTGCTCTGTTTGCTCTTTCCCTGGTTTGGACTGTAGGCACTGGAGTGACACCAGGTTTCTCCCCAAAATCTCTGCAGTTTCAATTCTCCATCAGTGCAGGTGCAAACAGGAATCTGAGCAAGTTTTGTACAGAAAAGGGCGCAGGCAGAAGAAGCCTGAGGAGGGTGAGATGCCAAAAGCTGCTGAGGGATGGTCAGTGATGGAGCTGAGGTCCCAGGATGGGTAGGAGGGAGCAGTGTTGGGCAGGGAAAGACTTCAGGACACTGGAGCAGGGACAGGTTGTTGGAGTGAGGCTCCTCTATAAAAACTCCAGTGTGTGTGTGGATGAGGTTCCTGAGGTGCTGTGATGCTCCTTCTCCTGCAACAGGGCTGCTGGCACACGGTGTTAGACCCTGGCAATCCTTGGGCACGGGAATATCACACGGTGAGAGTCTATGGTTTGCCCTGGATGTGGGCTGGGAGAGGAAATAAATGGCACTGAAGCCAAATCCTTTCCAGGGCTTCAGTTTTCAGCACACTGACCTGGACAAAGGCTGCTGGGAGCCACTCATGCTGAAGGACGGGAATCCTGGGAATACAACAAAAGCATAAATGAGAGATTTTGCTGCAAACCAGGCCCTGGGAGGAGGTGTCTTGAAACTGTCACCTATTTTCACCCTTAAGAGAATGTTTTGAGGTGCTGTGGACATGTAGAAACAAGGAGGCTTTTTTCTCTCCAGGAGACCGTGTCAGCACACTCACCTCTCCATGCAAATCTCCAAGGTTTTGGTTACAGCAGGAGGCTTTTTAGGAGGAGATTAGGCTGTCCCAGCTCTTAGCACTGCCAGAGCTGTGGAAAAGGGCTTTCCGTGTCAGCAGGAATCCGATCTGGCACGTCTAAGCTGTAAGAAATATGTCATGGGGCCATCCTGCCACTCAGCCTCGACACATGCCACCGTTTTAAGGTCAGCATCAGCTGCATCCCCCACCCACCATCTGCCCTCACGGCTCCTGAGCTGAGGAGAGGTTTGTGTCAGGGTAATCCCAAGGCTGGCACTGCCAGTGGCACCTTTGGCAGCAGGAGGGAACCCCAGGGCACCCAGGATTGCTCATTTGAGTGTCCCTGCTCTTCTGTGCCTGTCCCGCACCACAGGTTGTGTCTGAAGCATTTGGCTTGTCAGATGGGGTTTAGATGAGGCTGAGATTTCTTTTTTTAAGACAGGCTCCTAATTATGCACTTCCCACCCAAAGCAATGGTGATGGAGCTGGGATTTGGTTTCAGTGTCCACTGGGAAACTGAAAGTCTTTTGGAAATCCCTCCAAAATTCTCAGAAGCACCAGCACATCTGAAGGGCAATAGGGTTCATGGCCTTAAATTTCCATCATGTTGTGGTACAAAAGATCAGTACCAGAGTAATAAATATTACATAGTTTCCATGCTGAGACAGAGAAGGGATTTTACATGAAGTCTTTTAAACTGTTCTTCAAATGAATGGCAGCCTGTGTTTTGAACTTAGCACTGTACAAACAACAACAAAAAAATTTATGCAGTTTCCAAACCTGAATTGTCTCCTCCAAGGTCCTCCACTTCAATAGCTTTGTTTCAGGTTGCTGTCTAACACTGCAGCGGGGAGATACACGCCATAAAGTGTTTGGTTTAGATAGGCATCGTGCCAGCTTTTAGAGGAACTTTTCAAAATATAAAATCTGTCACTACATTGCCACAGCACCTCCCATATTGCTGCAGACACGGTCTCCTGGAGAGAAAAAAGCCTCCTTGTTTCTACATCTCCACAGCACCTCAAAACATTCTCGTAAGGGTGAAAATAGGTGACACTTTCAAGACACCTCCTCCCAGGGCCTGGTTTGCAGCACAATCTCACATTTATTCTTATTATATTTATATTTATATTCTTATTATATGCCTCACTGGCAGAGCAAAAATAAAAATAAAAATAAAAATAAAAATAAAAATAAAAATAAAAATAAAAATAAAAATAAATAAAAATAAAAATAAAAATTAAAAAAAAAAAAATATCCAGTCATGTCTAGCATCTTCTGTCCTGACCTAGCGATATCCAATGCCCTCCACAGGCTGGTTCTGTAGGGGACAGACACAAAAATCCCCAGGGATGGCAGTGATTGGCTGATTCAAATCCAAACAGCACCCACCAGCCAATCCCATTCCAGCATGGATGCAGCCATGCCATTGGCCAGTGGGCTGGGCGGGGCTAAGGCCCAGCCAATCCCGTTCCAGCATGGATGCAGCCATGCCATTGGCCAGTGGGCTGGGCGGGGCTAAGGCCCAGCCAATCACNTATTTCTTACAGCTTAGACGTGCCAGATCGGATTCCTGCTGACACGGAAAGCCCTTTTCCACAGCTCTGGCAGTGCTAAGAGCTGGGACAGCCTAATCTCCTCCTAAAAAGCCTCCTGCTGTAACCAAAACCTTGGAGATTTGCATGGAGAGGTGAGTGTGCTGACACGGTCTCCTGGAGAGAAAAAAGCCTCCTTGTTTCTACATCTCCACAGCACCTCAAAACATTCTCGTAAGGGTGAAAATAGGTGACACTTTCAAGACACCTCCTCCCAGGGCCTGGTTTGCAGCACAATCTCACATTTATTCTTATTATATTTATATTTATATTCTTATTATATGCCTCACTGGCAGAGCAAAAATAAAAATAAAAATAANTTCCAGCATGGATGCAGCCATGCCATTGGCCAGTGGGCTGGGCGGGGCTAAGGCCCAGCCAATCACGTGTGAGGGGCGGGAAGGCTGAATGCCCTCTAGAAGGGGCGCAGCTCAATAAATAAAATATTCTCAAATATTCAAAAAATAAAATATTCTCCCACAAACAATGCCTGCAGCAGGTGGATCAAAGAATGAATTAAATCACATTAAACCTGGGCAAACCCTGGGCACAGCCTTCCAACGCCTGCTCTGGGTGAGCTGTGGTACCCATGGCTCTCTGGTATCTGTAGCTCCTTCATTTGAAGGGAACTCAGGGGTGCTGGGAGGATTCATTGCTGTTCTGCAGGCAGCAGGAGCTCAGTGTGCACTGGCTCACTTACAGCAGGCTCAGTGTGCTTTAAAGTCACAAATTGCTGCTTCTGTAAAGCCTTTATTAAAGGTTTTTAATCAATAACCACTGGCAGTTCTGCACGAGTGCTCGTGTTCTGTGCCTGTCCCCAAAACTGCGATAACACGGCAGCTCTGCTCCCTCACAGCTTCAGACAAAAATCTGGGGGTGCAAAAGGCACCTGAAGGGTTTGTGTTCGGAGCCTGGCCCTGCTCACAAACTTCACCCTCTTTTCAGCAGAGGGTCCATGCAGGAAAAATAAATTAGCAGTGCCCAGGCTACAGAAATGCTGCAGTTTTGTTCGTGTTGCCTTTTCTCACTCCAGTGAGACAGAGCAGCCCATGGGAAGCAGGATCCTACAGAGGAATTTGTGCAAGGACTGGCTGGGCAGTGTGTGACAGCAGGGTGATGTGTCCTTGTGATCCTGATAGCAATAAACATCTTTAATTCATTTTAAAACACTTCTGTAGCACTAGCCCAGGGCAGAAAGGTCTTAATCAAAATCAGGATCAGGCTTGTGAGTTTTTGAGAAATGTTACCTTGCAAAGGATTTTCTAATTATTTCTGTATTCATTTACTAATTACACAGCTCATTTTTTTTCAGCCCATGACTCCAAACTCACCTGAGGAAGGGAGGCTCTGCAAAATGCCCTTAGAGAAAATCCAGTTTGGTACCTGCCCACCAAGGAAAGAGATGGTCCCTGGACAAGGGGCATGTTTTCCTGTCAATATGGCAATCAAATTTAGCTTCTGCCACTGTAGGCAACGTGGCATTAAAAGAAGGAGCTTAAGTTATTAAACTGAGCTGCTTTAATCGTCCGGTTCGGGGAAATCCATTGCTACAGGAGACCTGGGGATTAGTGTATTTTTACCACAAAGCCAATACATCTATTCTGATCAGTTAGCACTTGCTCATTCGTGCATATGAAACTTCATTCTCCAGGTTTGCCCTCGCTAGCATGGGACCAAATGGAGTTTTATTTGGAGATTGACCCCGTCACCTTGAATCTCATCATTCTGGTATCTAGCTATGTCATTTTGCTCCTGGTTTTCCTGATCTCCTGCGTGCTCTATGACTGCAGAGGGAAGGATCCCAGCAAGGAATATGCTCCTGAGGTCCCTGCAGACACCCAGCCGCCCATCCGGCTGGTGGTGATGCAGCAGGGCTCCCCTGGCACTCGCTGGGCAAAGGGGCTCATCTCTGCCTACGAGAACCCTGCTGACCTGCCTGGGAAAAGGACTACAGTGGTGTGAGGGAGCTCCAGTCCTGCCTCTCTGCTATGTTTACTCCCCGTGTGCACAAGGACAGCGCCATCCCCAGGTAAGTTCAGACGCCGATTTATGATTTATTCCATGCAGTGTCATTGCTCGGGGGGTCATTTGATGTTGGGCTGTGCTCTGCATTCCTCTGAGCTCACAATTCTGCCTGCCAGCCATGAAGAGACCAATTTCCATCTCTGCTGCTGCCCTCCAGCCCCCTGGCAGCAGTGAGGCTGTGATCCTCTCAGGCACTGATGAGGGGCCCTGCTTTAATCTCGAGCTGTGCCCAGTGCAGTTATTTTGGCAGGGTTGTCCAGAGCATCCAGTGGGCTGAGCTGTGCTGCCCCACAGCCTCACATCTCCCTCAGTTGTGCAAATGATCTTGGGAGGCTGTTCCCACCTCCCCAGGGAGAACAGAAAAGATTTTCAAAGGATTGAGACAGTGCCTTTCCTGTAGAAGCCAGAAATCCCATCAGAATTCAATACCTTCCATGTTGGCTGTGAGCTCCCCTGAGGGCAGTGCCAAGCCTGTCTTGGCACTTATTTTCTCTTATTGGGCAGAGCAGCCCTTGCCCTGCACAGACCCCCTGACAGGATACAATCAGCTTCCTGGAAAAGCTGGGTACAATGCCTGCTGCCCAAGGGGAAGCAGGAACTGAGGGGAATTTACCAGTAATGTGAAATATATGTCACCACTGTCCACTGGAGGAGCAATTTCTGACCCCATGGTCTGGATTTCAGTGTCCATCTCCATGGGTCTGACCCTGCCTCTCACCCTGAGCCTTCCTTCAGCTGTATCATGTTCCTGCTGTTATTTTATCTCCAGTAAATCTAATGCTATCTGCATCAGGTCCTGCTATTCCCATCATTTCAGAGTGATAAGCTAAAGGCCTTTTTGGTTAAAAAGTTTCTTCTGCATCTTGCTGCTTTTCTCCCTCTCAGTGCTCTAAAGGGTGTTTAACACTAGGTTATCGTGTCCCTCCAAATAGTGCTCAAGTTCCTGTTTGTGATATTATTTAAGTGGTGGATTTTAGCTGGTTATTAAGGGAAAATTAGCCCTGGACCCAGACTGTTGCAGGTGTCTGTCCCATGAGCTATTTTACATCATGTTAATGCAAAGTTCCCACAGAGTCCTAAAGAAACCTTTAGTAAACACAGTGAGATTTATTACCTGTGTCAGGTGGATGACTCACTGGATGCAGTGGTCCTAATGCCTTCAGGACAGGCATTTTAAATACTGCAAGAAGGAAACTGCAGTGAATTTGAACCACAATTGAACAAAGCTGTTGGCTGGAGTGCAGGGTTTGTACTCCAGCTGGGTAGAACAGTCTGCCTGTGCTACATTCCCAGACATGCTGGTTTCTGAGTCAGCTGCAGAGCATCCTGGCACTGGCAAAGAAATCTCGAGAGTATCTTTTTTATTTAAGTGTATTTTAAGAAAAGGAGCCAGAATGGTTAGGAGTTTTTCTTTTGGTTTCTAAATTCTCGTGGGTGAACTGAGGTTTTGTTTTCAAGCTGTCCTTTGCACCCTGGGAATCATGGATATGCCTGGTTTGGGAAGGAAGCCTGCATTGGAGGGAAGATTCTTAATGGGTGGGTAAAACTGGAGTAAAACTCCTGATGTGATGGAACTGGTAAATCAAAATTGGTGCCATGACCCTCTTCCATAAATCATGCTGCAATAACTATGTTGAATGCCTTCTTTTGGTTATTTAGCACTGAAAACTGCAATTAGCTGTAGCTGATTTGGCAAAATGTGGCAATGACTGAGCTGTTTGTGTCACCCACACGGGGTGGGTTATCCCTCCTTGTGCTCCCCCATCTGCCCTCCCTCCAGCCTGGAAGCTCTTCAGAGCTCTCTGTGTGCTCATGTTTGTATCATTTAACATTCTAGGGGCCTTCATGGTGATAAGAGATCCCTGGCAGAATTCTGTTCAAGAACAGAAATAATAACCTTAATTAATAAGACCTTGGGGGTGATAAAAAGAACTCAAAAACATCACAAAGAGCATGGCACAGCTGATGTGACACCAAATGCCACAGTGCCAGCACAGAAGTGTTTTTTTTGCTGAAGGTCATGCAAATAATGTAATGACACCGTGTCACGTTGCCATTTCATTGCCACTTTGTTTCTGTAGGCAAAGCAGGCTTGCAAGGCCGTGTTAATAAACACTTTTAGATAGCTGAAATTCTCCAGATATGTAACTTTGTGTGCAATAACCACAGATCCCTGGCTCCTTGAGGCTCGATGGCTGATGTTGGCAGGGTGAGTTTTCTGGCTTAAGCTTTAGGAAGCTGTGCCTGGGGGGAATGTGGGCACAGGAGCAGTTTCCATTGTTCACTCACGAGGAAATTTGTCAGCTGGAATAGTTGGTGGACTCTGCTCCACAATGTGGAGGTAAAAGCAGCAAATGATACCTTCCTTCTGATAGCAGGAAGGTAAACATAGGCTAAATCCCTTTCCAGAGAATGAGAAACTAAAGTGCATCAGGACTTTGTCTTCCCAACAGGAATAAAATGGCTTTCTTACTTTTGCCTATACTAAAAGGATATTGGAGTATTTTGTCTTACTAGGCCAATATTGCAGTATTGTTTATAGACCAGGACTGGAGTATTATTAGTGGGAGAGAGCCCTTGAGTATGCACTGAGAATTCCAAGTAATCAAACCCCTGTGAGTGAAATTACTGCTTTGGGGAGGTCTCTGCTTCCACGCTTTACTTAATGACTGTATCAAGGTTAATGCATGCAAATGGGCTTTTATCAGGCCAAGCTTGCCAGAAATCAGCCTTGAAGCTGAGTTCCTTCGAGTGCTTGCACTGCTCTGCCACTCCATTTGCATCACTGTGAGAGAACAGGGATGGATACCCCCACAGCAGAGTGTTTATTTGCATAAATTGTGTGTAAAATGTGAATCCCTTGAATTCACACAGTACAAAACATCCTGAGCCAGGCTGTGCTGCTTTCTGTCCCAAACTGGGGCACACAGAGGAGCTCTAAGAGACTGAGCCATCCCTCTGGGACACCTCCAGCCTCTCCCAAGCCCTGTCCCAAGTGGGGAAGCAGCAGGATGTGGCTGGGGGGATCCAGGGACTCAGGGGAAGAGCTTTGTGCAGCTCTTTGCACATCCTGAGCCTGACTCTCCCATCCCTGCTCAGCTCAGGATGGGTTTGTGCCTTGCTTAATCCTGCCCAGGCCTATGCAGACATGTGCTTTGCCCAGAGGATTAGGCAGGATTTTAAGGCCAGGATATTCAGCACAGAAATCCTGTCCTGCAGCAGGTGCCCTTTGCAAATGAGTGAGATGTGGGTAAAATTGTATTATATTTATTCATAAGCAATATGAGTTATGAGAATGTTGGATAGACTGACAAGGATTTAGGAAATGTGCTCTGTTCCCAGTTCTGCCCTTGGTTTATGGGGCATCCTTGGGCAGCTCCTGTCCCCTCTGTGCTTTGCTCCACGTGTCTCTGGTTGTTTTCTCTGCTCTTCTGCCCTCTGCACCAAATTTCTCTTTTCTTAGCAATTTATGCCCTTCATAAGGGCATTTGCTCCACGTGTCTCTGGTTGTTTTCTCTGCTCTTCTGCCCTCTGCACCAAATTTCTCTCTTCTTAGCAATTTATGCACTTCATAAGGGGCTTATCATTACAAAACTGGCACACAGGGGCTGCATTTGAATTTCAGTGCATGGACTAACTCCAGCAGGATTCAAGAGAAAAAAAAATATTCTCCCACAAACAATGCCTGCAGCAGGTGGATCAGAGAAGTCAGTGAAGAAGCCACATTAAATCTGGGCAAACCCTGGGCACAGCCTTCCAACACCTGCTCTGGGTGAGCTGTGGTACCCATGGCTCTCTGGTATCTGTAGCTCCTTCATTTGAAGGGAACTCAGGGGTGCTGGGAGGATTTATTGCTGTTCTGCAGGCAGCAGGAGTTCAGTGTGCACTGGCTCATTTACAGCTGGCTCAGTGTGCTTTAAAGTCACAAATTACTGCTTCTGTAAAGCCTTTATTAAAGGGTTTTACAGAAACAACAGGAAAAAAGATTTCTAGATTTCTCCAATATTAATTTAAGTCAAATAAGTGATTAAATTCACTGGAAATTCGTCTTTCATGTGAGGCAGTTCCACTGTAAACATACTGTCTAGGTCTTCAGATTTCTTTTTAAAATCCCTAATAAGCCACTACATATGAGCAGAGGATTAGTCCAGACAGACTAACCCATATTTGGCAGGGAGAATTCCTTCCCCTGCAGTGATTGTTTTGAATTTGAAAAGAGGTTAATCTTGTCTCATTTTTGATCAGCACATTGTTTCATCCTCTGATAGTGCTGAGTGTACAGTGACATGTCCAAGTCAAACCTCTTGGCTGTAAGAAGAACTTCAGAATGATTTTTACTGCCTGGAACTGCACCTTGAGCTATCAGCCATTCAGCCTGTGTGATGCTGGTGCTTTGGTGGGGATGCAGGAGGTAGGAATTGATTTTAGGAGTTTAATGGGAAATCCTGCTCTTCCAGCCATGAGCCAGTGCAGCTTTGGGGAGCCCTACAGCCCATTTCTCATCTTTTAGAGGGATCAAACCCCACCAGCCCCAACCCCTTGAGCTACCTGTGCCTTATCCATGGCCAAGCACAGCTGTGGATCTCCTGGCCCTGCTCCAGCCTGAGTGACTTTGGGACTATCCCAAATTCTTGACCCCCTGTGCAGGATCTGGGGGTTGAAATTGAACCCTGGTGTCCTGCTGGGGTCCCCGAGGGGCTCCTGGATGAAATGAGAGCTGGAACACCAGCAGGGATGTGTGAGGAGGATGGGGGTCCCTGCACTGGCTGCTGCCCCCAGGGAAGGCGGGTGGGCTCTGGGGTGAAGCTCTGCCTCCTCACGCTGCAGCAGTGAAATGTAAATGAATTGTTTATAAATAAATTGCTCTGACATCTACAGCAGAAAGCTACTAACTAGAGAAAATCCTAGCAGAATGATAAAAAAAGGGAAATCTGATCAGCTGCCTTCTCCAGCTTCTGTTCTGCTCCTGCTTTAGTTTCCTTCCTCCCTCCTCCTCAGGTGTGCAGGTTTCCTTGGAGACTCCTCCTTGGTTTTCCTGCCTAACACTGACACCGTTTGACATTCATGTTTCAAAGAGGCATTTCCACCCTCATGTGACAAACCAGGGGCAGTTTTTGGAGGCAGATCCTTGTCACAAGGCATCCAAATCCAGAATTTGATGGATGGGGATGGGTCAGTCTCATCCCAGATCTGCAGCAGATGCTCTGTGTGAGCAATGGAGCTGTGCCCTACTTTCTCCATCTGTTAATGTCAGTAATAATTGTTGCACAAGTGGGGTGTAGGGTTGATTTAATTAATATTTATGGAGGAACATGAGATCCTTTCATGGGTGGTGCTAGAGAGAATTTGTTAATTATTAATGATTATATATTTGTGTTTCCTCCTGAATGCCTAGAAGACTTGGATATATTGTTTAAGCACTCTCATTTTGCACTCCTTCCATATTGGAGCTAATAAAGATGTAGCCCTTTATTACTCTAAAAATACACTGAATTTAACTGCTATTCACTTCAGCATGAGCAAGTAAAACAGCTTAGCATCCACCTTTATTTGTAATAGTTATATTGCCTAAGTAATCAATATCTGTTTTTCACTTAATTATGTATTATTTTTCACATTCTATTTTTATCTCTGCCATCTCTTTCATGTAAAATAAATGTACAAATTCAGGCCAACTCCAGGGCTAAACCTTTCAAGAAAGAGGAGAGGGGGCAGGGTTTGGGCATATCCACTTTTGCCTGCTTCAAATGACAAACCCCCTGAATTTCAAGAGATTAATGGGAGTTGTCTTAGGATTTTTGCTGGAAACTGAGCAAACATAAAGGGAATATAATGAGCATAAAAGGTGGATTGAAAAAAATCTGTGAGTAGCAGCAGATGGTTTAATGTCTGTAGATGCCCTGTCCATTGGGTACAGCCACAGCTCCTCATACCCTCCCCAACAACAACAAAAAAAGACAATACTTGATGGAGGTATATTAACAGTGCTTATTACAGGTGATTTCTTTCCCATTCTCATCATTCCTCCTCTTTCAGGTGCATATTAAGCACAGATTTGACTTAAGCCACACACTTGTTTCCTCAAAAAGAGGAAATCTGCTGTTTTTCCTTCCAAAAGAAGAGCAGGCAGCAGCAGCCTGGGCTTGCACACTGCACCTGACCTGATCCTCACATCCCTCAGGGAGACAGAATCTGCCCAAATCCCTGCTGTCCCCGCGGGGAGCAGGGCAGGTTTGCTCCCTGGAGGGCTCACAGCAACACTTCTGTTAAATCATTTCTCATCAGCCACCAGCAGCTCTGCAATTTCCAGCCCTCCAGGCAAAGCAGGCAGCTCAGCAGGGCAGGGGAGGTGTTCTGAGCCCAGGGACACTGCAGGGAAAGAAAAGCTTTTTCTTGAGATGGGAATTACCATCCCCATTTTATATTTTATTTTATTTTATTTTATTTTATTTTATTTATTTTATTTTTACTTTATTTTTTACTTTCCATGCCTTTACTTTGAGACCAGGTTTACACTGGGACCAGAGTGCTTTAATAATGGGTGGGTGTTTTTATTACTAGCAAAAACTCTGATGCTGTCAAGATTATACCAGCAAGAAGTAATTTGACAATAAGCCTTATTTTCCTTGCTGAAGCAATGTGTACTAACTTGGCAGATAATCTCATTAATTAATTGAAGCTCTATTTACAGTTGATGGAGAGAGACAGCTTGTTAGGGACACGCCATCCAGTCTTTTCCAGTGCAGACAAGTCTCTGTAAAGCTGCATTTTTATTTATATACATATGCTGAATTGAGAATTGCTGGTAAAGCCAAGTGTCCTGTCCCTGGAGAAATGAATAGAAGGCAAATCTTTGGCATCAGGAGGCTCTGTGTTTGTTTTGGGAAGGAAAGCTGGCAGGGATCCCACTGCTAACTCTGAACATCTGAGGAAAAGGCTGCTGGAAAGAATTAAATTGTGACGCAGACAGGGGAAAGCCAGGAAACTTGAAGCCAGGACAGAGACTCCTACCTTAACTCATTCTGGCATGGAAAAAATCATTGTGGGGTATTCACACCACGTCTTTGGGATGTGTATTTGCAAAAGGTGCTGGTGTCTGAGTTCTCTGCAGGAGGGAGGTTTTCTCCAGTTCTTGGTGGTAGAGATTAGAGAATGCTGGGACAAGTGGGGGTGTTAAGCCATGACTGAAGGAGAAGAGAGGGCTCATCATTGTCACATCCATGTGCTTCTGGAACTGCCTGGGCAGGGTTATGTGGCCTGGGAGGGGACATGCTGCTCCCCACTTATTGCCTCAGGAGAGCTGAAGGGACAAAAGACACTTTTTTTCCCCCTCCAGCCAACTCTGCAGGTCATCAGATCCCAATGCTTCTTTCCTCTAGTGAATTTGTGCTCTCAAAATTCACAAATTCTCTTTTGCATTACAAAAGTCCATCTGCTTGTGGGGGTGACAGCTGAGCTGCCGTTGGGACAGTGTGAGATATTATCATGGGCTGGTTCTGCAGATGGACTCGCTGCTCTTCCTCTTTTGCAAACAGAAAATGCTTTGCCTTCTCCAGCTGCTGAAGGTGAACGTGTGTTTTTATCTCACTGCCTGTTTGCTCTGCATGTGCAGTGGAAGAGAGGATGCTCCAGCCTGAGGCAGAGCTCCCAGAGGAGAGGCCAGTCATGTTTGAGGCAAGAAAGCAAAGAAAGGTCCCACCAGCAGCAGGGAGTGGGTGAATGGTGCTGCCAAAGCTTCCCCAAAGGTGGCCAAAGCCTGGCCCACAGGGCAGAGCTTTCAAGCACGGTGGTGCTGCAGGGCTGCCTTTTCCTGGTTCATTTAGCAGCTGCCAGGGAGGAGATGACCATGTTTGTTCTGTGCCCTCTCTGCTGGGAAGCATTCAGGGGAATCTGGAGCCACAGATGTTACAGCAGCTGGGTCATTTCCATTTTTGCAGAAGAAGAAATCAAGGCATACTCACTGGATGAAATGGATGTAGGGAAAAGGCTTAAGCCCAGGCTTGCTCTCCTCACATGGGTGAAGCACCTCTCTGTTTCTACACACAGCAGAACCCTGCCCTTCCCTGGATGGAGCAGGGCCAGCCTTTTGCTCTGAGTTCTTTCCAGGCAGCAGCACTCACCTGCCTGCAAGCTGCAGGGCACCCTTGGATTTCCAGGTACTTCCCAGCCTGTGCAGATGGCTGGAAGTGGAGGCTGGCTCTCAGCAGCTCCCTGCCCATGCTCAGAGGCCAATTCCCCCAGGATGAGCACCAGGAGCTGCCTGGGTGGCGGGAATGCATGTCCTGAGCTGGGCCAGGTGGGATGGGTGCTGCCAGTGTGTGACAGAGCTGTGAGTTTGGCAGCCCCTGTCACTGCATCCTCCTGGAGCATCCTCCTGGGTCAGGAGCATTTTGCCACTCTCATTTGACTGAAGTGCCACCCTGTCAGATTAGCTCTGCTCCTACAAGGCACCAGCTTTCCTGTCTTAGCAGATAAACCTCTGCTGGCCAGATCTCAGTGTCTCAAACCCCCAGCACAAGCTGCCAGAAGGCACCGAGGGCTCAGATCAGCCCCGAGTTCAAAGGGGCACTTTGGGCTTAGAACTCCCAGTGAGCCTGATCATGACTTCAACCTGGGAGATGGGGACAGCGAGTGCCCCAGATGACCAGAGCAGGGCAGGGCTGATAATTGGGTTTGTAGTGCAGCCCTGGCTGCCCCTGCGTGTGGTGCAGTCAGAAAAGGCTTTAGTGTTTGGATTTAAGAAATGAATCCATCCTAATGCATGTGCACTAATAAAAGATAATACAGAATGCAGTAATGTAGCAACTCTATAAGCTTCCCTGGTTTCTAGCCCCATAATAAAGTATAATGCAAGCTCCACATGCTGAGACTCATCTTTGTGCACATAATTACAGGTTCTTGCATAAAGGCTGCAGGTGCTTCTATTTTAACCCTGTATTACAGTGTCTGAAATTCAATACAGGAGTCACCCCAGCTCGATTCCCATTCTGCAGTGCAGGAGAGGGGCCCAACCTGCAAGGTACAACCACGATTTCTGTTTGGCTGTCACACTTCAGAGCCTCTGTCAGGTCTCAGTTTGGCTGCTGGATGTGCTGCCCCAGCTTCCTGCCATCCCTCCCTGCTCTCAGATCCAGCTACTCTCTTACTGTTGGTTTTCACACTCATTTTGTCACTCTTTGTACAACATGACCACTAATTGGTGCAGCTAATTAACTGTTAAAAGACAGTGTCTTGGTCTTCAGATCCAACCCCTGGATCTGAGAAAAGCTTTCCTGAGGGGCAGAGGAAGCTGCAGCTCTGAACACCCTAAACTCCATCATCAGAGCTGCCCCTGGGAGATTCAGCTCCTCTGTTTTCCCTTTGAGGGCCTCCAGCAATGTTTTTTTCTTAGTCAGAAGTCAGGACGACTTTTAGTGGACAGGTGGAATTTTTCAAGTGAAGATGGGATGAATAAAATCAAATATTTGTTTCAATTTGAACAAAAGTAATTTGTTTAATCAGACTGTCTTCCTCTGGCATCTACCCATGGAAATACAAACCACAAAGTAGCAGCTCTGGATTTTACACTGGAGTTCCTCCCTGAGAGACTGAGTGTCCAGATTTCACTGGGTTCCCAGGGCTTGCTTGCTTTAGTTGAGGTTTGGTGCAACAGCAAAAAAACTGCTGCTTTGTTTTCTTTTGAAGACTTTAGGACATTCTTTGAGTAACTCTGCATCTTCAGAACTGGGGTTCTATGGATGTTCCCCCACAAAACCTCCTGTGCAGATGGGATGTGCACTGACCCAGCAGCTCTGTGCCCAGCCAGGGCCAGCTCCTGCTCACCAGACCCCATTGCAGACAGACCTGTACACAAGCTATAAATCATCAGGTCTTTCCTTTCACTTCCTTTTGCATAGTGGCAGTCCTATTTTCCTTTAACAGTGCAATAATTTATAATTTGATGGCGGTTTAATGAAAATGCTGCTGTTCTTCTCCCTGCAATTTGAGAGTCGACATTACCAAGAAGTCCTTCCTTGACCTTTCCCTCTTGGACACTGAAATTAAAGTGTCTTCATTTTAATGAGTTCGGAGGATTGGGGAGTTGCAAGAAAAGAAAAATCACCTTCAGAAATACCTCACCTCCTCTTGTGAATATGCCAGGACATGTTTTAGCTGCAGAGCTCTTACCTGAACAGGCTTGTTCTCTCCTCATTCTGTGGCTTCTCCAGCTGAGCTGTTTCTTGGCTCCAGCCTGTGCTTTATGATGCAAGGCCATGTTGACTTTGCATGAGGTTTGTTGCAGTGTGTGGAGCAGATTTGTAAATCAGCCTTTGCTCCCCCCTCTGCCACTTCTGCAGCCCAGTCCAGCTGGCAAACCAAGGGTGACCTGCCTCTGTGTGTGTGTATAAATACAAATAAATCTGTATATAATACATAACAATACATAATGATATAAGATGCAATATAAAAACATCTCTGCAGGGCTTCCAGAAACTGTGTCTGACCTGGCAGGGCCATCCTAGGAGTGAAGTGGAAGAAAATGAACTAAATAGAGATGACTGAGAATGGAATGAGTTCAGGAGATGCTGGCTTTGGGGTTCTCCTCTGCTTGATTTCCTCCCTACTTGGCAATGTGAGTCTAAACTGTGCCCAGTGCATGTGAAATTTGTTTGAAATCATAGTGGTTTTTTAGCACTACACCAGTGCTATCTTGCATCCATATTTATTTAGTAGTAAGACTGAAAGCTTGGAATAGAACTGTGTTTGCAAAGGGCTGTGATGGCAAAGGTTTCCTTCTTGTGTCTGTGTGCAGCACTCAATGGAGGCAGATATAGAATGGAAAATATGTAGGAAAGGGAATTTATTCTATCAGTGTCAAATACCCACAGAAACCAGCCTGGCTCAATATTTGTATTTGCAGAGTTTATTAGCACACAAAAAACCCCCCCAAAAAACCAAAACAAACAAACAAACAACACCCTCCCCCCAAAAAAACCCCAAAAAACAAACAAACAAAATGTTACAAAAGACTTGATCCAAAAAAAAAACCCACACTATTGTGAACATAAACCACACTGGAATATGGGAAGAGTGTCACCAAAACTGTCCCTGCTGCTGCTTCAGTGCATTTATCTCACGCCAGTGCTGAGCAGTCCCAGACCAGCTCTGAACAGTTTGGCTTCGAGGTGAGCCAAGGAGGAAATGGGATGGGTGGTTGGGGAATCAGGTAAAATCTGGAGGAGCCATAGGTAAACATGGACATGGTTATGGGAAGGTGAATGTGCAAATACAAAATATCCTCAGGCCTTAAATCATGAGAGTCTTGCAGTGATGCTGCCCCAGGCCAGGATTGCTCTGCAGGGCAGGACCTGCCATCAGCCAAGCACTCCTTTGATTAAGATGGATTTTTCCTACACTGGTTTTAGCCCATTTTTAATAAAAAAAGAGATGAGCTTCACTGCCTCACCTGCAGAAGAGAGGTCTCACTCCTTCAGTGCTGCCTCAAGTCCCAGTGTAAGGAAAGTGATTGCAATTTTCTTGATCCCGTAAGAAAAAGTTTGCTGTAGCTGATGGTTTCTCACTGAGGCTCTCTGGGGAGCTGGGTGGTATTTTTCCAAGAGGAATAGTTAGTGGATACCAGCTTTGCCACTATAAAATGAGGAAAGCAGCTGCTGTTTTTGCAGCCAGGTAAATCCTGAGCACGGTCATGCCCGAGTAGGGCCCTGGTGCTGTGTTCACCTGGCTGTGGCACAGTAAAATTAGGCATGCCCAGGGATTTTACAGCTCTGGAGCTCAGGCACATTAATTATCCTGCCATCAAAACAAACCTTTCTGCTGCACTGAGGACAGAGCTGCTGCCTGGAGCTGGGCTCAGAGCTGGAACAGCAGGGGCTGTGAGGTCAGGTGGAGGTGAGCTGGCACAGCTCCCTGGGCAGGCATGCAGGGTGCCTGCCCACATTCCCACAGGCTGTGCCCAGGCTGTGCCCCTGCTGGCATGCCCATTTTTGACAACAAATAGGAGCTGCTTTGCCACCTCCTCAGTGTGATTGTTGACAGGAGGATGGGCATTGTCCCATTCCCCTCCAAGCTGGGAACTGCAGAAATTTCCAGCTGGAGTAGACACAACTTCATGATGCTGTTCTCCAGCCCTCCTCCAGCAAACCCGTGCTGCAGTGGGTAAACTGTGACCAAAGCAGAGCTCTTGGCGTGGGTTTTCACATTTTAGGATAAAAAGCAGGATTTGGGATGTAAAGCTAATCAGCCCTGTCTGCACTGGGGTCACAGCTCCCAAAAGAAGCTGAGGTTCTGCCCTCCAAGCCACTCAGGACAGCTGGGTCATTCCTGCCAGGCCAGGTTCAGTGTTGAGGGCAGGACTTCTGGAGGCAGCCACATTCATCACATTTAATGAACAGCCAATCTTTTTTGGCAGCTTTTTATTGCAGGGAGGGCAGAGGGTTTATGTGAACTGGATTTGTGAAGGCAGTTGTACAAATATTTGTTCTCTGCTCCTTAGCAGCAAAGGGATAGTACAAACAACATCCCCATTTAAGGTCCCACTCACTTTGTTACAAAAGACTTGATCCAATTTTGGTTGTATTATGGGCCTCCAGCTTGGCCTGCAGGTTGTGTAAGGAGTAGCTCAGCCCCACTGCATAGCCTGAACAGAGGCAAAGTCAGGACAGAGCAATGGTGCAAGGATGGAAATCCTGCCCAGGGATGGAAATCCTGCCCAGGGATGGAAATCCCCCTGCCCAGGGATGGAAATCCCCCTGCCCAGGGATGGAAATCCTGCCCAGGGATGGAAATCCTCCTGCCCAGGGATGGAAATCCTCCTGCACAGGGATGGAAATCCTGCACAGGGATGGAAATCCTGCACAGGGATGGAAATCCTACTGCCCAGGGATGGAAATCCTCCTGCCCAGGGATGGAAATCCTCCTGCCCAGGGATGGAAATCCTCCTGCCCAGGGATGGAAATCCTCCTGCACAGGGATGGAAATCCTGCACAGGGATGGAAATCCTGCACAGGGATGGAAATCCTCCTGCCCAGGGATGGAAATCCTCCTGCCCAGGGATGGAAATCCTCCTGCCCAGGGAAGGGCTGTGGCCTGGGAAGTGGCTGTAAAAGGGGCACCTTTGGGATCTCCAGTCACTGGTACGATGCCATTTACACCTCAAGCTATCTCAAGCATCCATCAGCTCCCTGGCAAGGAGAGATCAAGCCTTGTTTACTCAGTGAGGCAGTTCCCTCCTGCAGGCACTGCATAAGTGATTTATTACTGTAGGGACAGAAAATTCTAAAGAAAAAGAAATCACAGGAAAATTTTAACATGTGGACTCGGTGCTCGGGTTAGATTAGGGCTGCTCTGTAAAGGACTAAGGATCAGATCAGATTATCAAGACTGCAGTGTGTAAGACCTCTCCCTCCCAGCTTGGATTAAACCCTATGCCACATATTGAAAAATGAAATATTGAATAGCTACTCCCAAAGTGAACATAGTCCATTCACTTTTGTGATTTTTCTTACAGGAGAAATACTGTTTGATTATGGCATTACATAGTGTTCAATATTAGACAGAGACAGGCTAAGATAGAGTTGACTTGAATATTGGTGCTCCCTAATATTAAGGTATTTGATTTTTGCAACTTCAGTCCTAGTCTTTTATAAGTGGAGAGCTTTTGTGGTTAAAAGTATTTATTTTAAACCCCTCCTCATGCAATGGAGAATAGGTCTCTGCTGTGACCATAAAAAAAACCTGTGAGAATAAGAGCAGTTTGAACAAACTACCTTGGATGATTCCAAAACCATTTATCCTTGATTCCCTTTAGTGATCATCACTGTAATTTGATATTAATATTTTTAAATTAAAGTGAAGGAACATTTCTGGCAATTGTTTTTTGTAGGTTCTCCATTAACGTCTACTTAACTGAAGGCAGAAAGAGTCAAGCACACATTTAATTATGGAGATGTCTGCATGACAGCATAAAATCTCAAATGAAAAAGAAACACTTTTAATATGAGTAATCATCAGACTTAAAAGTCTCAGTCATCTTTAAATAGCAATATATTGATGACTAAAAGCAGCACTAATGTGTAGTGCACTGTACAGCCTGGAGTTTAACAAGCATTTATTTTAACCTTCCATGTTGCAGGAGTGCAAGGGGGGGCACAGCCCACTGCTCAGTTTGTGTGGGATTAATGTCACCATCCAAAAGTTGAGCCTCTGCCCCCCAAAACTCCAAACAAAAGGGAAAGATTTAACTCCTCTAGGGTATCACGTCTCCTCTTCTAAGGGGCATCTTTCCTCAAAGGAGCATCCTCCTTTTTGTGTCTAAGGTCACTACGAAGTTAAAGGAATTTGAATGGTTAATGTTAGTGCAAATGTACCCAATACAGCTCTACTGCCAAAAAATGGGAATTTGGACTTCCACTGAAAACTGAAAATGCGTTTATAAATCTCAGAGAGTTTTGTCATTTTGAATAAACCTCCACAGAGGTTTTTCCAGTGCCAGGCTGCTAATAGCTTCGGGGTTGCTTTCTAGAATTCAAGTAAAATGCTATTACAAGACTCCTTTAAAGTCCCAAAGAACTGGAGGCAGTTCAGAAACCACCATTCCTATTTCTATTTGAAATGAGCCTGGGGCAGTGGGTAAGAGCAGGACAGAGCACAGCTGCCAGCGGGGTCAGCCGAGGGCTGATGCCACCACAGGGCTTGTTTGGGACACTGTCTTGGTTTGGAAAGACAAATACCTGTCAGAGAAAACTGGAGTGTCCCTTGGAATGGAGAATGTAAAAAACCCTCCCTCCAAATTATTATAATTTTACAATTAGGAGCTTTCAGGCAAAAATATGGGAATAGGAGTAACAGTTCTTTATTAGGAATGTTAAAAATGCAAATGCAGTAATAAAAAAACCAAACCAAACCAAAACACCCCCCCCCACACACACACACAACCAAGCAAACAAAGAAAAGTCCCAGNGGAGTGACAAGAGATAAAGAGAAAAAAAAAAAAAAAAAAAGAAACCATCTCCCGACTGCTTTCTACAGATGAAACAGAAGACACTTTTTTTTTGGTTACATAACCCAAGACAGGCACAAGCAGCCCTGTGCCCTCCCCAGCCCCACTCTCACCAGGGCTGTCTCTTGCCCTGTGATTTATCACACTGATCCTGCTGGAACCGAGCAGAGAGGAGCAGAGCTGAGTGACCTCAGCCAGGAGGAGCAGCCTGAGCACAGCACAGCCTGGGCTTTGATCCGCTGCCAACGGCCCCAGCGCTGGGGAGGGACTGAGGAAACTGCTTTGAAAGCGTGGCCTTCCTCCAGGGCTCTGGGTTCTGTTCCCCAAATTGTGCCCTTGCAGTTTAGCACCCACAAGCTGCAGATAAGAGGCTGCAGGGCCCTGGCAGCAGAACAAGGTTGGGCCCTGGCAAGGATCCCCACGCGCCTCTGTGGGGAAGCAGGAGCAGCACAGAAGTGACAGCCCCAGGGAAGGAACAGTTTCTGGAAATGTACCATCTGTGCCACAAAAATCTCTATTTCTGCCCTTCATCAGGGGCATTGTCTGTTTATTTCTTGATTTTGTTCAACCAGCCTCTCCTTACAAATATTGCTACTGAGCCTCAAGAGCCAGGAATCTGGAGGACTGAGGGATCTTAAAAACAAGTTGAGTGTTGTTAAAAACAAGTTGAGTGACTCCTGTGGCCCTCTGGATTGTTGTTTACCCAGCTGCTTTCCAATTGGCTCCTAAAAACTTCCCAAGTATTATGTTGGGGTTTTTTTTTCCCTTTAGTCCTTCCAGCAATTTTGTGAGGGGTCTGAGTCTCATTTGTGCAAGTCTAATCCCTCAGTTATATGACTGGAATGCTGTAGACTTTCATCCAGCACAGCAGAAAGAGAAGGCAGGTCAGAGTCTGTCTGAAAACTTATCCCTTCCTCGAAGATAACACAGTTTATAACTCTAACCCAAGGACTGACAGAATTACGTGGATGGTGGATTTAAGGCCTCCCAAAGGTTGCCAATAGCAGGAATATTTGTTTTGCAATTGCTGTTTGGAGCAGAGTAGACAAATTTGCACTGGAATCACTTCTTGATGTCTCTTGCAAGTCCTCTGACCTCTCAGCAACTTGGCCTGGCTATCAGCAACTAAATGATATATCCGAAGAGTTTCCTGCTGTTCAGAAGGGACATGGTGAAACAGAACCTCCTTTACTCTTTGTAACACACCATAACCAAGAAACAGAACATTTTGACTTTTGTCCTTAAATAACAGAACTTATTTCTGCAGAAATGCTGCAGAAGCAGTCTCTGAATTTATCAGGGGAATTGCAGGTTAGACACTCAGATCTTCTTGTCCCTGCCAGGCACTCTGCTCCCTCTTCCCACTGCTAATTAGCACTATTCAGATTGGGAGATGTAGTAAGGACAGTGTGTGTGATGTTTGTTGGGCTCTGTCAAAGAACACGTTCATTTTGCTTCTGAATGATATTTGTAAACATTTGTGAGCAATAGAGAAAAATGGACTCATATTTTATTAACTCTGTTTACAAAACCTAGAAGACCTGAGACAACAGTATGCGTTGGAGTAGAGATGTACAGTCGTACAGATGTACAACTCCCTTTCCAAATGTACTTAGGAAACCTAAAATAAATAAAACTAAGAGGCTGTCAGCTAACTGGCAGGAAGGGCAGGGTGAGTTCAGCCCATGCAGCCCCTGCCAGTGAGGCTGAGCTCTGTGCAGATGATGCTCCATGACCTGCACAGGGCAGTGAGGCACCTCTTCAGTTTCACTGACTGACACTCACCTTGATCTTTCTCTCCTATATTTGCTTTTTTTTTTGACTATTGAGAAAACTAAGCACCATTTTAAACCGAGACATTATCCAACCAGAGTAAAATGTCAACCCTTTAACAACTGACAATAAATCAATTTGTTTTCTTTTGCTAAATATGTTTGAAATCTCTAAGCAGTCCAAATGGGATGTAGGAATCATTTCCTCTCAGATGACAAATGAGGGGCTAAATTCCACCCACTCTGTTCATTTGGCCTGACCTAGGGCTGGTAGGAAACAACGAGCGTCTTTCCGTTAACTTAAATGGATTTTGTGTCAGCCCCATTAAGTAACAGCTTATTTCCCTTCATTGATTGTGATGTCAAAGATGAGGAATTAAGAGTGATTATGGATGGCAGACACAAAAACCCAGTGAGGGGGAGAAGAAAGGAGGGGCAAAGATTTTGCATGTCAGCGTTATAAACATCAGTTAAAGATGGTCCACTGTGGACTGGGATTCAAACAAGAACTGCTTTATTTTGGCTTTGGTACAAGGGTAAACATGTTTCCTTTAATTCTGAAAAGGCAACAATTTGGGGATATATTAAAATATTGCATCCAAAGAGAAATAATTTAGTTCTGCATGGGTAACACATTACTAAAAAGATCTTTAAAAGCCTCCACTTTTGGGTGCTTAAATCTAACATCTGAGAGAGGGCAAAAATGGTCTTTTTTTCTCTCAAGGGTGGGGTACAGCTGGGCTTTTCTTTGCAGGCCACAATAATGACAGGAGGATGGGGTGAGAGACCCCATCTCTTAGGATCTAATGACCATGAGAGGATATCCTGTTATAATGCAGTAATTCTTTATTCTCTGTTGTAGACTTCCTTCAGGAAGGCTACAACACAGACCCTCATGACCCTTTGGTTTAAGAATCTGAACTGTGATTTTTCAGGTGTTCTCCAGTCTCAAGCTGAAGGCAATGGCAGCTGCTTAGCTCCTGAGTCAGGTTGTCCTGCTTTGGACTTTCATATAAAATTCTCTTTATGACTGAATTTTACCTTTAATTACTCCCTCTTTGCCTGTCATCCAAAATTCCATACTGATTTCTGCTAGAGGAACTGATAGACATTCCAAGGGCTATAGGCCACCATCTTTTTTATGGTACAATTACTAAAAGCCAAACCCTTCTCACATTTTTTATTTCTAAAAAGCCTTGAAATTTGGCACCTTTATGACTCAAGCTTCCCAAAGGAAGCACTGGAGAATCGATATCTGAAAGCAGAATGCTTCTGCACTTTTTGAAGTAAAAGTTCTCTGCAGTCATTAACAGACTTGATTCATCTGATGACTCAGAATTTGTGCAGCTGGTCCAAGGCCATTTCAGAGACTGAAAAGTGCTGCTTTTCTCTCCTTCTCTAAAGTGATCTTTTCTCAGTTACATGAAGCACCTCCTGCCTTCATGTCAGCTTCTTCATTTAAGGAGAAGGCTAAATTCAGAACAAGCAACAGCGAAAGAATTTGATCGAAAAGATGAATTAATATAAAATTCGACATTTATTGGTTTTCCCAATGTGCATTTTGAAATCTTTGAAATGTCCTTTTGTTTATTGGAAATTAAATACAGGACTATTGTGATACACAGGCCAAATGACTGCGAAATAAAGTTTCTCCCTTATTCTACTGGAATTAAAGTTCATTAGTCACATAGATAATCATATTATAATTTCATGTTTGTCTCATGTTTTCAAGACCTCTGTGCTTATTGATTTGAAGTTCCTGAATCAGATACATTCCCTTTCCATTTTGGTTCAAATTTTTTAAACAATCAGAGCTTACATTTTCGATGACGCATTTAGGTTTTATTTTCATTATAAAATTCCAGGCTCACGGCAGATTTTAAATGTTAATAATTCAGCCAGCTTTTGAAGGGGTTCAATGGCTCCATTCACTGATGATTTAAATAGTCAATTTTCAATCATCACTCTCCTTTGAGAGTTTATAGCTGTGCTATTCCTTTCCCATTAACTACTGTCATAGTAAAGATTCCTGTTGACTGGAAGTACTCTGATTTTATTCCCCATCGTAACTCTTTATTATTCTCACAAAATCTTGTGGGTTTGTGGGACATGAAAAATACACTTTCCTCAGAAAAAGTGACAAAAGAGAAACCTTCAGCACAATTCGACATTTAATTATCCAGACTAATGTAATCTAATACGAGGCCCATCCCTCTAAAATCCCTTGTTTCATTTGCAGGAAGTCTTTCTATGATGTGAGTAGCAATGCTGTAATCTCATTTCAGGTTTAGTGCTGGCAGCAAAAGCTGGCATGTCAGGTAAATGTTTATTTTTCAACATTTCCTACTGTAAGTGGCTGTCTATGCCAAGGAGCCAGCCCTTCTTCGATACCTGTGTCATCCTGGAAAAGTTGTCCAGGCCAGAACTAATTCCATTAGTGTTTGGAAAGCTATTTATAAATCTGCCTTCAGTGGGATGACCTTATTAATTAGATTGGGGGAAGGCTGAGGGAGGGAGAGACGCTCATTTCACAAGACCATTGACATGCATTTCCAGAAGCTGTGCTTCTCCTTCACACTATGCTCAAATAGTCTGGCAAATAAAGCAGAAATCTGGGTCAGTCTGCAGCAAGAAAAAAAGCTATATCCATGCTGTCTGCAGGACCCAAAGCATAAACTTTTTACAGGGTAGTTCTGCTGCCACATGTCCTTGCACATGCTAACAAAGCCCAAACCTTGTGTTCTCTAAATCCAAGAAAAGGAAAGAGCTTTACCACTAAAGCTTCTAAATCAAACCTTAATGAAACCACCACCTTCCCCCATTATCATGTACACCCCTAAGAAAGGAAGGTTAAATCCTTATATTGTTTTTATGAAGTTAAAAGAAAGCAGAAGGATACTTTTCTTCCCCTTATTTACCCTAAATGCTTGATTTACTCTCTGGTGTAGACTGGGAGTGAGGTTTCACCTGCCAAACCCATTTCCTGTGCCTCACTAAGGCCTGTGCTGCTGTGCTCCCTCCCCACTGCATTTATTTTTCTCCCTGAGCCGTGGATTCCTGCTCTGCCTCTGAAGCCAGCCCATCACCACTGCCAGCTCCAAAAAGTGAGTGGCTGGGAGCATTTGCAATGTCTTGTCACTAATACATCTATTTTGGCAATGGAGGAACTACTTCTCTATTATCTGGTTAATAAATCAGGGGACTGGTTATTGTGCAGGCTGAGAATAAGAACTCATCTGTGCCAAGTGGCCAAAAGAAACTCGGCTTTTGTGCAGATGTTTACTTTTATCAGTATAACCTCCTGACAGAAGCTCATTCACCACTGGCATCCCAGTGGTAATTACATTTTTCATCTTGGGTGGGGAAAGGGAAGCTTTCAGCAAATCCTGCCCATTCATTTGATGGATCTGTCCAACCCAGGACAATTTTGCAATGCAGAGAACATTACAGACCTCACTTTTGTGTCCCTCTTTGGATAATCCTATACAGATATTTAATGTCTCAGAGTTCAGTATGACTTTATGTTACAGTTTCATGTTCATCAATAGTCCATGAGTACAAACTCCTCCACCTCTAGACAAGCAGCCAGTGCTTGTGAAGGGTTGGTAGGAGATAATACATGGGTAAAATTTGACCTAAAAATAATAAGGGCAAACCACACAGCTCATGTACTCCTGAGTGTCAAGATTTGTAATTAGTAACAGATTTGCTATGCAAACATCTGGGAGGTACCAAATGGGTGTCTGTTGGGTATCAGACTGGGATTACCTGGTTCATTTTGGAAACCCATTTTACAAATACGTTACAGAACTAAAGTCTCTTTGTCACATGAAAAAAATATTAAGTTAAACGTCTTATTAATGAGCCTTTGGGTGTTCATGTTCACTATGTTGCTCCTTCCACTGCATGACTGGGCCCAACAGCAGGGATGCATTCAGGAAGAAAAGTTCTTTCACCCTTCTTGTAACCCTGACTCATTTATTAAAATGCATTTCTGGCTGAGTGCACAATGACATATTTCTAGTTTTAAGAATGTTTTTAATCAAAACTACTTCAGGTATTTGAGGGTTCTGGTTTTTCTTACTTTGTAAATAAGAATAACCAAACTTTTTGCTTCCCTAATCTTGTATGCTGAATGCCAATTTTTAGGAGTTAGACTTAATGGTTCTTTGGTCCATAATAAGGGGGTTCTTTTGTGATTTTTTTAAGGCTCTGATTCATTCGATCATCAAAAGCAATTACAGAGATGAGGTCAACAACGAGTCACTGGTACTAAAAATATGTTATTGGTCAGGAGTGCTTCAATACCTGTGCTGAGTAATTCAGTGCTGTCCTTAATAGACAGATTTCAAGTAAAAAAATCTTCCAGTTTCATCACCCCTGTCATGGTGGTTGGGGTGTTCTTAACCTGGGTCCACTCAGTCAAGCTTCATGATATGAATGTTCTTATTTTCATTCAAAGTAAACAAGTCTGAACGGTGAGTGGGGTTTTTTTTGGTTTGTTTTTTGGTTTTTGGTTTTGTTTTTACTGTATCTTGAATCTGTATATCTTTGATGCTCCAGCAACAGGAAGTTACACTGGTTTGAGACCTATGTCCACAGAACAAAGGTGGAAAAACAGACTTTGAAAACTGTGAGGAGAAAAACTCTGTGACCCATTTGCGAGTAGAGTCTAGATCAAATGTCCAAGGCAGCAGGGAAGGAAAGGAAAATGGCAGTGGCATGGGAGAAGGCAGAAGAAAGAGTTGAAGAGGAGCAGAGGGAATGAGAGGAGATGGAGACAGGATGTAACACCTGTGTGCACCTTTGAAGGTGTCAGTGCGTTCATTTTACAGGAGTCAGCCCAGCTTTTTGCCAGAACCACAAAGCAGCCAGCCCTCCCAGTCATGGTGTACACATCACATTTTACACCCTGAAAGTGCAAATTACTGGGGGAGTTGCACAGGAATGCAAGGATGGGTGTGTGGTACTGAGCAGGAAGGCAGCTGCACCACCATAAGCCCTACCTCAGTATAAAGCCAGGATATTTTGGATACTGCTGGCATTTCAGCTGCTGAAATGCGGCTGTGTGCAGGTCTGGGCTCTTCAGCAGTGTCCTCAAACTTTGCTCCTTTTGGATTAACAGCTAACACAGGCAATATGAAACTTTATTACCAGTGACACTGTTAAATCAGATGACAGATTGCACCAACATATTACCAGTGATACCTCACTGAGATTAATGGGAGTATTTCTCAGGGAACTAGCTTGGCTCTGCATTTCAGGAGTTCTCCTTTCCAGCACCAAGCTCTGCCTTCCTCTTTCAGAAAAGCTGAGCTAAGTCTGTCTGTAGAAGCCTTCTGGCCCAGCCTCACCTATCCCCTGTTGGAGAACAAAATCTGCAATTTTATGAGAAAAGCTTATTCTTTACTGGAACTGCAGAAAGTGAGGGGCAAGTCTTGCCACAGCAGTTTACAAAACTTAACCACCTAATCCTTTGCTCAGTGCTGGCACCAGGGAACAGTTGGTAAATGGGACTGAGAGCCGTGAACAGTCAGACTGAGCCTGACACTCAGCCAAGCTGTGACGCTCACACTTCCCGTGCTGGAGGTGGTTACCTGGCACAGGTGACACGTTTAGCTTGGGATGACTTACAAACCATGGCACAGCTGCCAGCAGATCCTGTCTGTCTCAGCCCTACTACGAAAGATGTTGACACTGGCTATGGTTTATTTGTCTAAACCCGTGGTTTGCTTTGGTGTGCCTCTACTAATCACTTTTGTTGAGGTCTGGAACCGTTCAAAATCCCACTGTAAACAAGATATTAGATTAGAAGAATAGCGTGAATAGAACTTAACATTCTCCTAATTCACGTCCTGATTTGTACTGTTCAAGGCACCACGTTCACCTTACAGAAATATGCTTGAGATGGTCCCTTCACTTGGTGAAATAACCCTTGCTTAGCACAGTTAAGGTTTCAGTGGGTAAGATTAGGGCACAGAGATGGGGGAGCTCCGCCAGCCAGTTTATCACAAGCAGTGTGACCACCGTAACCTCGATGTGGAGCGGAGTAAACGATGCAGGTTTATGTGAGAGCAAAGCCACGGCGCTCTGCCTGCTCTCCTTTGCCCCGGCGGGATGGACCCCATGAGGCTGGGTGAAATCCCCCGGGTCAGTCTGTGCCGAACCCCTCGCAGAAAGGCTCCCAGACCGGGAACAGGACGCGCGTTGTCACCGCCGAGCCCTCCCTGCCCTCTGATGAACCAGCGGAGACAACGGCGATGGCACCGCTGTCCCCAGGCGCCCCCGGCGCTGCTCCATCCCCCAGCGGGCAGCGGGACGAGCTGCGGCCGGGCCCTGGGCACCGCCAGCCGGGCACGGCCGCGGCCATCCA
>VXBR01003728.1:111935-135277 GCA_013400215.1 Cisticola juncidis
GCTCGCCGCGACCCCCGGCGGGGATGGGATCCCCGCGCTGCCCGAGCCGCTCCCCGCGGGATGGGACCCCCGGGCGGGATGGGACCCGGGCGGGATGAGGGCTGCTGGGGGAGCCGCGGTTTCCTGGGCGCTGCCAGGCGGGGAGGGCAGCGAGGTCCCGAGGGATGCGAGGGCGTGGGGGTGAGGAAGGTCTTTTGTTGGTGTGTTTGTTCGTGGATCGCCGCTGTTACTGGGTGAAGGTTCGCGCATCCGGCCGTGTGTCACAGCCGAGCATCGCGGCGCTCCCTGGGGCCCGACCTGTGGCTCCTGGGCCGGGCTGGGTCAGCACCCGCGGAGCCGCCGAGCTCCCGGTTCTGCTGCCTCCGCGGGCGCCTTGTGTGTCAGAGAATCACAGAATGCTCTGGGTTGGAAGCGCTTTAAAACCCATCTTATTCCATCCCCTGCCATGGGCAGGGATGCCTTGCACTAGAGCAGGGTGCTCCAAGCCCTGTCCAAACTGGTCTCGGACGCTTCCAGGGATGGGACAGCCGCAGCTGCTCTGTGACAGGGCCTCAGCACCCTCACAGGGAAGAATTTCCTCCTAGTATCCAATCTAAATCTATGTGGTTTTAGCTTAAAAATCAACGCTCGTTCAGTGAAGATGCTGCTGGTGTGCGGGGGAGGTGGATTGGGTAACTGCAGTGGTGGATCTCGGATCACCATCTGTGGGCTCTGCACTGCCCGGAGCGCAGAGCCGGCCTGGGCTGGGCATGGACAGCCCAGCATCCCCTGGCTGAGACCACTTCCCTGACCTGGTACCCGCCACAGGGCTGCCCTGCTGTCCCTTCACCAACCCGCTCAAGAAACTGAAACATAAGCGTTAAAAGGGAAATAAAACTGAAAGAGAAAAAACATGAATGCAGTCGGATGTGGTTTCTGTGCTAGCCCACACCTCTGCTGGCTTGGTCCCTTGCCCCTGCACTCAGATGTGCTGCAGCGCCTGGGGTGGTTTGTGATTGCTGCCCACCCTTTGCTTGAATTGCTGCTTTACCTGCTTGCCAGAGGACTGGGGAGGCTTTGAGGAGGTCAGTGGGATGCACAGACACTTTTTTGCATGACCCGATCTGTGTATGATAGCAGAGTTGTTTGTGGATTCTCAGAGTATTGCAGGTTTCCTTTTATCTTTAGTGTCATCTGTAAGTACACGAACCTTCACACTGCTTGTGACTGCACTGATATTTCCAAATAAGGGAGCTGCTTCTGCACGGATGTGAATTATTTCTGTGGCTCAGATGTTCACTGTTAGTAAAGGATATGTGAACAGTTGCAAACAACAGCTAGATATTGTCAAATCCAGGAAGGAAGGTGCCTAGTGCACAGGAATACGGATCTACTTTTAACTGAATGAATTTGTAAAGAAGAAATATCAGCCAATTTGATCAAGCAAGCAAGCTTTTTATAAATCCCTTTAGTTTCTCTTCAAAATCTAATCTAACTGGTCATCAGGAAAATGTAGTGCAGATCTGTTTTGACCTGCTTGTAATTTTTTTGTTTTGTTTTCCTCTTGAAAACAAAGGGCCTAGATAACATCCTAGATATTGAAGCATATGTTTAGATAATGAAGCCATTTTTAACCCCATTGGGTGCAAGCTACTGCTGGTTTTGTGGAGTTACGCCCACCTTGTTGCAGTTTCTAATATGCTGTTATTTCTGATTTATTAGGTCTAAATGGCTTCTACTGCTGCAAATCACAAAGAAAGGAAGGCACAAAAAGAGGGAATGTGCTTTTAAGCTGGTAAAAGGAAGTATGAAGTCTTTTGAGCTGCATAAAGGAAATATACTTCCTGAAAAGACTAAAAAAAATTCAGATCTTTGAGGCCATTGTCAGTGCTGGCTGTTTTTATTGACATTTTGCTTCATGCTTAAAACAATAATTCATTCAGCAGATGGGAGTTGTCAATAAGGCAAGATTTGATTTCCCTTCTGCAGTTTGGGGTCTAATCTTGCTGTGATGCCAGACAAATGCCGTACAGATATCTGCAATGGATTTGGGGTTTTGTAATTTATTTTTCTAAGCTGCTTTGCATGCAAACACAAAGCATTAAGAAGCCTCGGATTTTCCTTCTGCTTTGTCTCCAATAATGTCTTCTCTTACTTTGGGAATCTCTGTGAAACATACAGCATCTGTTCCTTGGAAATGAACAGGAGCTTGAGATTAGGGTCTGTCACAAAGGATGGATCAGTGTGTATGTTTAGTATTTAAAATATTTGAAATATTTCAAGACCAATGATCAAGTGACGGGAGGGGTATGAGTTTCTTCCGTCGTGTTTTAAATTGCCATATGTCTCTCTCAATACCTTTTTCCTGCTAATAGTGGGAATATGTTTATCAAAAGTTGTTTGTTTGCTGTAAAATTCTGAATCTTGGACTTTGTTGGCCTTGAGCAGATCCTGAGCATTGAGAATTTAAATTGTGAGAAGGAACTCGCAGCTCAGTTCAGTGTCAAAGCATTCTGATCTCCTGGCTGGCTGCAAGCAGTTCTCAGTCTCTTAATTTCAGGAATTTCTTACTCTGCTATTGAAGGCATTAATATTTTATCTTGGATATCTTGGATTGTCAGTATCTTAAATGGAGAAGTGTTTATGCATCCTTGTGAGATGTGCTGCAGATCCTCTGATTAAATGACTCTGGTTTCACCAGATCTGCTGTTAAAGAAGACATCAGAGATTTGCTAGAGAATCCAAAAGGCTTCAATTAAGGACATTTCCTGTAAACTGTAGTGCAGTTCAGTGGGACTTTATCAGGCTGCCCTGCATTTGATAATAACCTTAATGGCTGGGTTATAGAGAGCCTTTGTCTAGGAGTAAACAGCATCTGAATGCTCTTTATTGAGCTTCCCCTTTCAGGAAGGTGAATAATTCCCACAATTATCTTTTCCAGAAGAGGCAAATGTGACCTGTAGATAGGAGGAAGAACAATGTCCCTGTGTTGGAGCATTCACAGAGCAGGAAACAAGAGGCATCCATTGTTGGTGGTGGCATGGGGTTTACTTGTTTATTTATCTTTAAGAAGGAGCAGAGCTGTTGTGCCTCTAGAATGTGAATAAGTCTGCAACCACATTCTTCTGCCTTTGTGTTGCAATGTCACACACGTCTGTAACTGCAGGAGTATATGACTGACTTCAACAGTGTGTGTCAAAATAATTTTCCTGGTTTTGATGAGCACATCAGTAATAAAGAGAGCAGCTATTTTCTAAATTCACTCTGTTTCTTAAGACATTAAACCTAAACTGCCAAGCTGGAAATGAAAGGAACTTCAGAGAAGCATTAGCTGGCATTATTGCCTTTGCACCTCGTTAATGATCCTCCCTCTGAAGCTGTTCCTGATAACATTTATAAATAGTTAATTATCAAAAGGCAGAGGGGAACAACTGAAACTTTGCTTCACTAAGACCATTGCCTGTGAGCAGTACCTGGGAAATGCTTTCCAGTGTTTGGCATCAGGGTCTACTGAAGGGGATCCCTCACAGAGGAGAGAGGTGCAGGTCCCTCAGAAAGCAGCAGGGTTGGAGCTGGGGCATTGTGAGAGCCATTTCTGCAAGGCAGAGGTGAAGCTGAACACTTTCCCTCCTGCCAAAACCCCCTGGTGGTGTTGGTGTTGTTGGTGGAAACACTGAGGTGAAGGGATGGGTGAGGTGTTGCTAATGCTGAAGTTTTAATGCAGAATATTTGCATCATTCCTGTTCTGCCACAAACAAATCAGGGGAAAAACCCAACTCTGTGTAAGTAACAGAGCAAGGATAGATTTGTTGCTGTCTTTGTGTTCTCTTCTATAGCTAATAAATGTCTTTAAATCAGTGACAGTAAGAGGTCCTAATTTCTAAAGTGTTTGTTCATAATTCTAAAATCTAACATTACTCCTAGGTCCAATGTAATTGCTTGAGAAAGATGCAGTGTATTTCCTACTGAAAAAAGGAAAAAAATTGGAAGTAATCTATTTTTGTATAACAGAAGATCCCACTAGGAGGCATCAATTATTTCTAGATTTTTATATGATAATAGTATCTTTATAGAAATTTGGAATACCAGGAATTATAAAGCTACTACAGAGTATAAGCTCATTCTTTTTGGTTTGTTTGTCCTTTTTTATTTTTTACTTCTTAAGAGACTTCCAAGGTACTACCACAGAGAAATGTAATAATACTCTAGATGTGATAAGTGAAAAGTTTCCCATGACTTTGAATTTATGGAGTTGGACAAGGGCAGTCCAAGCCTGACCACTTGCTGAGCCAACAGATGCTTTTATTTTTAAACATTTTCCTAACTTGGAAGCAGAACTGAGCAAACTGAATGTTCCATCTTTAGAGGATGCCGAGATGGTGTTCAGCAGCTGGTGAGGGCATCCAAGCACTGGGAAAAAGTAATTTTCCAAATATTCTGCAAGCCTTTATATGACATTGTCTTCTTGAAGAGGAGAGCGAGGTGCCATTTGTCACAGACAAAAGAATCACCATTTTTACCATATATTAACTCCTACAGGCTTATTAATTTGCTAACAACCATTTTTGTTCTGTGTCTGTAAATTAAATCTGCATTTTCTTAGCCTTTGTATTAGTAGCAATGAAACTGTTCCTTGAAATTGCCACCATTTGGGGAGGGATCATGGCATGGTGTTATTTTCCCAATGCTGCTACATTTTCATGTATCAGTTTAGAAAAAAATGGTTTACAATACTTAATAAATCAATCAAGAAACCCAAGAGAAATATCCCAAGAATCTGCAACTGCTTATGCCAACTGTAAGATTTGAGTTGGGCTTCTTAAGTTGTTAGTTTGTTTTTCCCTGGTTTGAGGTTGGCCAGTATTTTATAGATGTCATAAAAATAGGACTCAGTTTGATTTAAACCAGGGGGAGCATGGGGAAGGACCAAAGTTTGGTCTAACAAGCTTTTTCTATAAATCCAGGTAATAGAGCTGCTCTCATTTCTGAGCATACAGAAATGTTCTGTATTTCTTGTGAAGCTGTTCCTTGATACCTGACTAATTATCAGTGCATAGTTGTAGAATAGCCTGGAGTAAACTGGAATTATTGGTGAAAGAAAATCACTTCTATAGGAGAGTCAGCAGTGCTGGGATAAGAGACTGGAGCTGGAGAAGTTCACAACTTTCATTTGACTGTTGCATATAGGTGTGTGCTGCCTGTTACAGATTTAAATTGTTGAGTTTCACAGAAATGGCTCAAATGTTTGGGTTTTTTAATACACTTACATGAAACGTTTGCATTGGCAAGTTTTTCCAAAACTTTCTCAGGTTCCATCATATTCTATTCATCTTGAATGGGTTGGTTTGTTTGTTAGAAAGTTTGAAAATTCTTAGAGAAAAGGGTGGAATGTCTAAGGCAAACCTCTTTGGAATTGACCGTTAGAGTATCCTTATTCAATTTATTCATCATCCTGGTGTAGGGGATGTTTGGGTCTTGGTTACAGACATGAGATTGGAAGAAATGAGCCACTTCCTGCTCCAAACACAAATATTGCTTGCTATAGGAGTCAAAAAGTCAAGTGTTCAAGTGTTCCAAAATGGAATATTGCTGCAGTTTCAAGAACTTCTTAAAAGAAGAGTAACCCCTGACAGCTACAATGAATTTCATATTTCAAGAATAATTTGAGTTCTTGCTATATAATTTAAATAGGAAATAGTTCATTTTTCATCTGACCAAAGTGTCAGAAAAGATGGAGTCTGACTGAATTCTTGATTAAAGATAACCATCCCTTGCACCAGGCAGTCACAGGAATTTATTTAATATGTGAGTCTGGTAAGAGGCTTTCCTTGGGAGAACTTGCAATTTAAATCACAGTTACTTTGAACATGTCTGTACTTAGAAACCACTACCAGGTTGGAAGTATTCCTTCATTTCCTTCATGACACTCAGAGAGGTGTTTTAATAACTTTCCTGAAAATACTTCTTAATTATTCACAGGTTCATGAACCACCCAGCTCCAGCCAACAGCCGTTACAAACCCACTTGCTATGAACATGCTGCTAACTGTTACACACATGCAGTAAGTGCATTTCTGCTTTTTTCCTGTTTTTGTGTTTTTAACCAGGTGTTTCAATCATTTTTTGTGGGTTTGGATTGCTAAATGCTTCCCTTTGCTTCCCTGTGTTTGTATCTACAGCCTCTGTCTGTTTTTATGCATATAAGCATTAATTCTAACAGTGCAGAAAATGAGATGTTTGGTGATGTGCTGAATCTCTTGGAGCTCCAGATACTTCATAAGATTCCTTTTCACCAATGTTACAGGTCTTGAACTTGTCCCTCTTTTCCAGTCAAAGGATGCCTGCAGTAAAGGGGGTATGGGCCACTTCTAGTTAGCCTGCAAGGTGGATTTCCCAGGTCTGTGCTGGCATATTTGTGCAAATCATGAATTGGAAGTATAAGAAAGATTTATCCATATGACAAATGGGAAGGTTTCATCACACTGTCAGTGGGTATGAGCTACAAGAGCTGGAATAGTTAATTCTGATACCTCCTGACTCTTCAAGAAATCTGCTGTTTTGCAAGAGGCCCCAATAATGCTGGCAGCCCTGCTGAAATTTCAAATTTTTCCTTATTTTTGTAATGTAAGGACTTCTTCTAGATTTGAGTATATGGCATTCACACAAAGAATAACAAAAGCAGCCCCCTTTGATTTTTTTTTTTCTTTTAGTAATTAGGAAGTTTAATTTGCTGTCTGACACTTTGAAAAGGACTTAAAAATGTGCTTGTTTGCTTTTTTAAGATAGCATTTGCCCTTTTATAAAAGCAGCTTGTGCTTCTCCTCAATCCCTCAACTCCAAACATCTGAAGTATGTTTGACTTTGTCCTCAGCCTCTTATCTGCAGTGTCTGAGTGAGCTGCAGATATGAAAGCTCCAAGTAGTGCCTGGGACTCTTCAGTTTTAGAGGGTGCTCTGTTCTTAAAGATCCCTTGTGTGTGTTCATAAATAACCAACAGACAGCTCTGGTAAAAACAGAATCACCTTGGGTTTGCATACAGACATGAAGCTGACTGAAGTTTCTGTGTTCTGAAGCCAAGGGTCTCACGTACAGCATTATGTAAATATGTGCTTATTTGCCTAGGGAATGAAGCAACATTCTGTTAGTTAACACAAATATGTAGTTTATCTCCTAATCCTTGTGCAAATCTTGTTTGCTCTGGCCAAAAGGTTAGATTTCAAAATATCTGGCAGATGTTGCTATGCTCCTTAGCAAATTTCAGCTTTCACCTAGTTGAAAAACAGGAATGTTTTACTCCTACCTGTTAGCAGGAGGTGACAGCCAGGGTGGATCAGTGTTCTCTGGTAGCTGCAGTTTGTGGTGGAGCTGTTTAATTACATTCTGAGCACTTAAACTCCCTGCTAAAACATACAATGAACTGTTAAAATAAAAATGAAATAACTTATGATCAAAATTTAAAGTCTTGAAATGGGAGTCTAAGCTGGGAAAGCACAGAAAAAACTGGGAAAGAAAAAACAAAAAGTTTTCATCTCCTTTGTGTTGCAGACTTACTAAATGTTAGATGGTCAGATGGCTGAGTCTTTGCTAGATTACAGAGAGGGTTTTCAATTAGACATTGATCATTCTACAAAACAGAATTCAACAATGGTTCTCCCATATATTTTTATTCCAAACTTTTATTCATAATTCAGGAAGCAGTCACCTTCTACTTTGAGTGTGGCTGTATTTTTCAGTAGGTATCCCACCTGGTTTTGGATTTAAAAATGCAGAGGAATCAGTTTATGGCAGCTGCTTAATGAAAAATAAATAAATTTGCACATCACAGTTCTAGGATTGCTCACAGTACATGAAGTTACTGGGTTTGATAATATTCCCTGGGAAGACTTGTAGTCTGTGATGAGATAAGCCAAGATTTTGTGACTTGTAACTGGATTTTTTTTTTCAAGGAATATTGGCAACCAAGAAATGCTTTGTCATGCTGTAAAATGACACAGCAAAATCCCACTCATTCTGTTACTTCTAATTCTCTGCCTCCTTTTTTGGTAAATTACCCTGCTTTTAAAGGGCTGATAAATGGCTTTTCCATTCTGAAAACTGGAGATTAAAATTCTTGTGCAAGTAACTTTTTCAAATGAACATGGAAAAATTTGCCTTTTTTATGAAATAAAATTTTGTACTTCTTTTGTAAGATGGGCAAAGCTCACTGTACCATGTGTTATGGCATTGCCATCTAAAGAACTTTCATCCAGTTGGCTGGAACAGCAGGGTATCATTTCTGGATTTTGTATTTAATCTAGCTATTTTTGGCCAAAAAAAGAATAATAAAACATGTCTTGTTTTGTCTGCCTGTTCCCATGGTGCCTATCAGGGACAGAGAGGAAAATGGTTCCAAAAAGAACATTTAGAAAAAACAATCAGTGCTTCTCATGGAACACAGTGCTGTTAGAGAAGAGGATTCTTCTCTAAAGCAGGACAAGGCAAAAAAGGGATTAAGGTCTTCATGTGCTGTACTCTGGATTCTGAAGGTGCAAAGAAAGAGGTGATAAGAGAATTGCTTCTTTGTTTTAACCACTTTATACACAATTGTTACTGGAAAAAGTGATTGACACTGAACTTTGTTTTGGCCCATTTGAGCATCCCATGTCACAGCTTAGCTTGTGGAATATTTATTTGAGGAAATCAGTAAAAAGCTGGGGTCTCTGTGCAAGAAAGGCAGGTTATTCTGTGTAACATCTAAATCTAAAGCCCAGAGAGGGCTCTTTTCCTATGAAGTGGTCTCTGTCAGAGTCCCTGAGCAGCTTATGCCTAGAGAATCAGTAGGAATTTGCTATTTTACCTGGTATTTATGGGCACTTAATCTCTCTGAAACATTTTACTTCTCTATCAAGTTTAGTCAAAACTGAAATTTGCACCAAAAATTGGGAAGGAAACTGAGGGATGCAGATCCAGTGGGGAACACACACTTAGAGCCATGGCCACACCACAATTTCTGGGGCTGCAAATCCTCCTGTCCCCTGCAAAAACAAAATGAAACCACTGTCACATCTCATCAGTCCCTGCCTGTCCCAGGGCTCCAGCCATGCTTCATTCACACTGAGTGTCATGTGTGGGAAACAGCAGGGACTGATCTCCTGAGCAGTGACACATTTCAGCCTGCCCTCAATTTGTGTGCATGGAAACTCTTGCTGATAAATGAGCAGCAGATTATTTCTGGCCTCAAAGTGTGCACCAAGTCACCTTCCATAGTTTCATTAACAGGCTCAGGAAGTGTTTTCACCTCTAGTCCCAGTGCCATACTTTTTATTCCCTTGTCTCTACAGCTTTTGGCACAAATATACTGAATTTTGGAAAACATCAGGAAATTTAATAGTAATGAAGCTACGGTTGATGTACTTCAAAGCCAGAAGGAAAAGCCACTTGGTTTTTGTTGTTATTCTCTGGCTCAACCAGCTGCTTCTCAGATCCATTGAGTTTGCTGTGCATCCTCTGCACTGAGCAGAACCTCAATTTCCTCTGGTGTGTAATTAGATAAAGGACAGACAGGTCAGCCCAGACTGGAACTTTGCAGTCTGAGCTATCAAACCTGTAATGCAAAGTGGCCAGATTTGTTTGAACATTGCTTGTTCCTGCCTTTATTCTTTAACACATGAGACTTGGGTTAAGTTACCAAGAATTTAACCTAAGAAGCTTATTTGCAATTCAAGGGAACAAATTAGCATCTTAGACATGCTGTAGGGCCTGGAAGGGAATTTGTGCAGTGTTTGTAATTTAGAAGGCTGACTTGATAGGGAAGAGATGGGAAGAAATGTCTGAGTCAGTGAGCTCTCTTCTTTCAATACTTGTTGGACACAGGATGTTTTTTAGGGTTTTTTGGGGTTATTTTCTCCTTCCCTCACTTTTCTATTTGCATTTTCCTGAAGGAGATAGAGGTATATCTCATATTTTATTCTGGAAGGCAGTGTAGTTTTAAATGTATGTGAAGCCTGCAGCCACTTCTTGGGTGCTTCATGCAAGCGTGGTAATTTTATCATGATTTATTTATCATGATAAAATTAATTTTATTCTGATGTTTGAACAGGGCCTGTTTTGGAAGAAGTGAATCAAAGATGCTTGAGAGGGAGGTGGGAAGGAGAACAGAGTTGGATACACTGCATTAGAAGAACATCTCTGTGCATTAAAAATCCATTCACGAGAGAAGTTTGCAGCTAATTTATTTATGATAGCTCAAACCCAAGTTCTGCAAAACTATTGCTTAATTCCTGCAACTGCACTTTGCTAAATGCTTTATTTTTTCATTTGGGATTCAAGTTTGTTTTGATCTGTCTTGTGCTCTGTGTCTGTGCACAAGAGGTGGCTTAAATTCAAGCATGGAGTAAGATGAACATGGTTTTAAAACATGAGGCAGAATGTGAAAAAAAATGTAGAAAATAAAACCACTGCTAATACTTAGAGAATTAGATGAAAAAATTTGCTGTCAAGGCTAGAGGAGTTGGAAACCTTCCCTGGTACCATGGGGGGAGAAATTCATCAAATCCAGGTCTAACCTGTGCCTGAGACGTCGCTGAATTTCTGGTGCTGATGTGTCAAACCAAAGGACAAAGCTCTCTGTGGCTGTGGCTGAGCTCTGTGCTGGTGCTGCCCTGCGGGTGACACCATGGCTCAGAGGTGACAGTGTCCCTTTGTGTGGCAGTTCCTCATTGTCCCTGCCATCGTGGGCAGTGCCCTGCTGCACCGGCTGTCCGATGACCGCTGGGAGAAGATCACGGCGTGGATGTACGGCCTGGGGCTCTGCGCCCTCTTCATCGTCTCCACCGTCTTCCACATCGTCTCCTGGAAAAAGAGCCACCTCAGGTAGCAGAGGGGATTTCTCCTCATCTTCCCCCCTTGTGTTTCTCAGCCAAAACCACTTTTACAGGAGGCTGCAGTGGTGCTTTCTGCTGGATCGTGATAAAAACACCCTGGGTTTTGTTTTTAGAGAAATAATGAGCCCAGCTCAGGTACCATTGAACTTGAATGTCTGCTGCCTTGTCACAAAGATGTGTTTTTGTATGCCCTTAATCCAGAAGCAGAATGGGAAAAACATAAAGAAACATAATATCCCATTGCAGATATAAAGATACTGTCTGGGACTGTGGCACACTCAAGTGCTCTGAGGAACACAGCTTTTGGCAATGCCCAGCCAGTGGGCAGGAATCCTTCTTGGATTTGGCAGCAAAAAGTAGCAAAACTGATATGTAATCTATTATTTTTATTATTTTTATTAAATTTTATTATTTTATTAATATTTTTAATTTTTTATTTTTATTTTTTATTTTATTTTATTTTTCTCTTGTAAGACCCCTAAATAATTCTGGGCCATAAATTGGATTTAGCCAGTAGTCACTAAATAGTAAGAGTGTCTGGATGAAGCAGAACTGATGTGACAGGGATGCAAGGTGGAGTGGAGAAGGGGACAGGACTGGAGCAGTCCTTCAGCTTTGTGTGTCTCAGTTCCTCCACACGGTTTGAAGAGGGATGGAGGTGATGGTATTTTCCCCAGAGTAATTCCAGAGCGTGTCAGGAGGATGAGATGATGCAGAAATCTTTGCAGAACGTGTCCTGTGAGCTGTTCTGTGTCTGTCCCCAGGACCATGGAGCATTGCTTCCACATGTGTGACAGGATGATGATTTATGTCTTCATTGCAGCATCCTACGCACCATGGTAAGGACTGGGGGCCACAGTGCAGAATCAAAGCTTTTCCTAAATAAACAAAGGTGGTTTCCAAAAATTTATTTATTTCCAAAAATAAAGTTGNGTTATTTTCGTTATTTTTATTATTATTTTAATTATTTTATCATTTATCATCTATTATTTTTCTTATTTTTCTTATTTTTCTTATTTTTCTTATTTTTCTTATTTTTCTTATTTTTCTTATTTCTATTANCTGGAGCAGTCCTTCAGCTTTGTGTGTCTCAGTTCCTCCACACGGTTTGAAGAGGGATGGAGGTGATGGTATTTTCCCCAGAGTAATTCCAGAGCGTGTCAGGAGGATGAGATGATGCAGAAATCTTTGCAGAACGTGTCCTGTGAGCTGTTCTGTGTCTGTCCCCAGGACCATGGAGCATTGCTTCCACATGTGTGACAGGATGATGATTTATGTCTTCATTGCAGCATCCTACGCACCATGGTAAGGACTGGGGGCCACAGTGCAGAATCAAAGCTTTTCCTAAATAAACAAAGGTGGTTTCCAAAAATTTATTTATTTCCAAAAATAAAGTTGGTCATTGCAGCTTTCCAGAATCCATAGAAGCCTTCTTGAATGCAACTGACCATATTCTGTGTTGTGACAGACATTGTAATGGAATTGTAACCCTGGGCCTTGCTGAACAGAAAGTGATTCTAAAAACATCAGAAAATAATTTATTTATATCCCACATACCTCATGCTTTCCATCCATCAATGCAAACACCTTCTTCCTCTCTGTGGCTAGAATGCCCCAGTGTTTATTCCCATCACTCTGTAGTTAAAGCTCTGAGTATTTATTTGTTTTTATGAATCCCTGCTGCTCTTGTGTCTGGTCTGTTTACTCATCTCTTTTTCTCTTGGGATCTTTGTGCCTCCAGGTTAAACCTCCGTGAGCTGGGACCTCTGGCATCTCACATGAGATGGTTTATCTGGCTGATGGCTGCTGGAGGAACCCTTTATGTATTTCTCTACCATGAAAAGTGAGAATTATTCTTTGCATTTGACTTTAAACTGAAAATTATCCTCAAAAAATTATCCTCAAAAATTATCCAAGACCAAACTTTTCTTGTTTTGTAGATGAGCTACCAAGGTTCTCATCAAATAAGAAAATTTAAGTTGTCTCAGTGTTTTATTCTCACTGGTGCCTACTGCAGGTGAAGGCATCCAGGCAGTATTTAGAGAAGGTATTGCCTTCAATAATTGCAACCCAAATTGCAGAGATAAAGACTAGTTTTAATTTTGTATAAAACACTGGTTATCCATCTGCACAAAAAGCTTTTTGAATAATGATCCCATATCAACACATACTTTAAAATGTCCTTTTTTGCTGATGAAGGAAATGTTCCTCCCTTTGTGCACCTTAAATGACTCACATTTTTCTTTTTTAGGTATAAGATCGTTGAACTCTTTTTCTATTTAGCGATGGGATTTTCTCCTGCTCTGGTGGTGACATCCATGGTAAGAAATGTGACCATTAACAGTGCAAACAAACAAAACTTGCCTTTTATAACCAGCTTAAATTCCAGTGTAGCTCTTTCCTCTGCAGAGATGTTCATTTTAGTACACTGTTCTTACAGATGTCCTCTGCAGAGCAACAAATACAATCAGTTATAGTTTGGATTTATAGTTCCCATTTCAGTGAAATGCTGCCTTGTTTTGTTCAGTCTGGGCTGCATTGTGTAGATAAAGAGAGCTTGTGTTTCTTGGTGCATCTGAAAAGCATCTGAAGCACTCTTATTTATAGTTACACATTTTAAATAATGTTGATTAATGCTGTTTACTGACACATTTTCAGGTTAATGCCTTATCTGGCTGTATCAGAGTTTTGCTGGTAGGAGCTGCACTGAACTCACACTTCCACAGAGTGGTGTGGTTTTCTTTGTCTCCATGTTTGCTGTGCTGATGAAGCAAACCATCAATCTTCTTTTAGTTCTTGAGTTGTCCCAGTATAACTTCTCCAGTGCTATGGAGACATAGTATATAAACACATTATTGTGCATTTCACAAAGTGATATAAATACACTGCATTTCTCACTTGTCCATCTGTCCCACCCAACATTTTCTGAGCTGTCACAGCCATCTCCTCTTCGGGGGATAACAGCATTTTGTCCATAAATATATTTTGTCCCCTTTTACACCCTGTCCTTGTTCCCTGGCAGAGCAACACGGAGGGACTGCAGGAGGTGGCGTGGGGAGGTCTGATTTACTGCCTGGGTGTGGTGTTCTTCAAGAGTGACGGGGTGATCCCCTTTGCCCACGCCATCTGGCACCTCTTTGTGGCCACAGCAGCTGCTGTCCACTACTACGCCATTTGGAAATATCTTTACAGGAGTCCTGCAGACATCATTCGTCACCTATGAGATGGTGTTAGCTCTCTGTAGCTACAGATAATACACAAAAAAATGAGAATCTGCACTTGGCCTCTGTAACAGTATTATTTGACTTAAAGAATTTTGGGGGAATTGGAAAAATTGCACAGTGAAACTGCACTGACTTTGGTGGTTCTGTGAACACAATTACTGTGAACTGATGTTTGTGTCCTGCCATTGCCCATCACATGGCAAGTGCTGTAAATAAGATACTGTACTGCAGTAACCAAGAGTCCATTCCATGTTAAAAGAACTGGCTACCTGATGTTTACAAACAAGTTTTGTATGCTAGTTTAATTTTACGATTTTTAACTACGTGAATTTTTCTAAATTAGTGATTCTAAATGGTGAAGTCAGTGCAATAGTGAAAATGTAATGCTCTTGACCTGAATTTGGTTTCTATCACCTTTCCACAAGTCATTTCTTAAACATGAATCAGAGACAACTAATCTACTTTTACCATCCATTATCTTGGTATAATGTGACTTTTTTAGAAACTTTTTTGTGTTTTTTGTAAACTTTAAAAAGTACATTTACTGAACCGAAGACACACAACTGTCATCTATGCAGTTACTCATGTTGCAAACTCTTGCAAGAAATGGTTACATTCCACACCCTGTCCTGAGGAGGGAACATTGTACCTCTTCTGAAGGTTGTATTGCAGCTGTAATTGCAATAACCACTGTCACAAACTAAAACCTAAATGTGATTCTGCCGAGTTCTAACACGGCAGCATCCTGCTCATTGACAGTACCACTGAACCAGGCCTTTAATTTGGCTTTATTTGTGATGAGGAGGTGTAAGAGGAACAGCTTGGGTGATTTTCTCCTCCAGGTTCCCTGTGCTGCCCAGGGTGGGGGTCTGTGGGGAATGTCCCCTGTCCCAGCCAGGGTCACTCATTTCCCAGCCCAGGTGGCTTTGAGGCTCAGATCTCCAAAGGGATTCACAGACTGGTGCCAGCAGCTTTTGGTGGAGTGTTCTGCTGGGAGATGCAGGTGGGAGCAGCAGCAGAGCCCTGCAGGGCACCTGGAGCTCAGGGTCCTTCACAAGCACAGCCTGGAGAGCTTGGTGGGTGTCCCTTGTCACCCTGGGGCCTCACACAAAGTCACAAAGTCCTGCTGGTCTTTGTTGCTGTCTGTGTGTCCAGGAAATGCAGCTGTGGTAGAAGTCCTGACTGTAGAACCCCTGCTCTAATGAGTGTAGAAAAGTCATTATAATCCTGTCTGTCCCACAATTGTAACTGTCCCACTACGTAATGAATGTCTTATATTAAGATTGACTTTATCCTTTTTATAATTTACTCAGTTTTTCATGTCAGTATTTAAAAACAAAACCAAAATGTGTTGCCTTTTTCAGATTTTGTTCTGGATATTGCCTGTCTGCAAACAATGAGTAGCAAGATAGGGATGTTTTAAAGGTCCTGTTTCACTCAGATTTGCCGGGGGGGGTCACAAGTTTTAGAATATTTACATTTGTATAGGGAATTTACCAGAGGGACAAACTTTAAATTCGAGACATTGAAGAATTGCTGTGTGGTGGTAGCAGGTGATCAGAGAAACTCATGGCAAACTCATGAACTGCCCCAAAAGAGAGCAAAGGGAACAGCTGGGCAGGTGATTCTGCTACAACAGTCTTGCACATCTGGATGCCTCAGTTTTTTAACATTGTGTCTATTTTAATATTTTCCACTTTTTGTGAGTCCACGTATTTTGTTGAAATGCAGTACTGCTAAAACCACTAAAATCCATGTAAAGGTTTTCTGTAGTCAAAAGTTAAACTATTGCTTGAATATGTTTGTTTAATTTAAAGTTAATTTTTCATGGTGTTTGCTTTTTTGGAGTGTTTGAAATGGTTTTTAAAAAGTTTCAATTCGCCAAAAATATTTTGAATTACTGTATTCTAGTCAATATGATATTGAATGTACTAGACTAACAATAAACATTTGGTGCAATTTGGAAACTCTGGTATTTCTGGTGGTTGCTTTTTTCCCCTCCATCACTTGGGCAGGGCAGCCAGGGCAGCCACTGTGGCCACTCCTGACAAAAGGGATCCTGAGTTAAAGCTTAGAACCTTCATGTCTGCTTAGCCAATGCTTTAAAACCAGTAGGAAAGACTACAATCCAAATTATTCAGTCTTTAGTGTGGAAAAAAATATATTTCTAAATTTTGATCAATATTTAGAACTTGCTTTTCCCTTTTGCTGTTCTGGGTCAATTTTCTTATACCATTATATATTGAGATTTTTTTTTTTCCAGCTTAGAACATTGAAATACATAATTTTGCTCCTATCCTTGGAGGAATATCATTGCATAAAATATAGCTAAGCTGAACTAAAAATGTCTTGAAAAGCAAGCATATCAATTAGCCTTTCCTTTTTTTCCCTTCCATCTAATGGCAGCTCTTGAGGCAGATTCCTCTCAGGAGTAAGGATAGTGCTTTTTCCAGTAATGCAGTACAGAGATGGGGTTTCTTTGTCTTCCCAAGGCAAATGTTTTTGAAAGCACTTCTGTGTTTTCTGTGCCTCGAGGTTTTAGAAGTGCAACAAGTAGGCTGAGTCTAAATGAAGCAGTGAGAGCAAACATTTCAGATGGACCTTTCCAGATGTCTGGGATGCAGCAGGTACTTTGAATACTGGAAGTATCCTTAGGTCATGTTTTAATAACAGTACTCTGTGCATCAAAAAATAATTCTGTTAAAGGAAGGGCTTCATTTCAGGATTTATCTAAGAGTGCTCGTTTGCATTGTACTGGTTTAAATTAAACAGTGAGGATGCACAAAGACAATATTCATTTTTCTTCTTGTTAAAAAAGAGGGGTCTAAAAGCAATTGTTCCTGGTCTAAAATCTGCTATTCCAACCCTGTCTGCTCCACATTCCTCTTCAGTATTTGTGATTATGGTAAGAAACTGTTGCCATCTCCCAGCTCTAGGTAAGTAAGGAAGTCCTTTCCAAGGAGGCCTTGTGGGACCCTTCCAACTCAGGATATTCTATAAAGTGCACAGTGGGGCTGGAATGAGCAAGTTAAAGAGAAAGAGACTAAAGTTTTTCATAGTTTTTTTTTCTTGCTTAAAAGCCCCTCCTGCTCAGAATCTCTGCACAGTTCTTTACTTGGGTCTGGTGTGTTCAGCCACGAGATGTCCCTGAAGGCCAAGGCTGTCATGGTCACATCATGTGCTTGACTAAACCTTTTCTCCATGCTTTGCTATTTTTAGATGCAGGACCTTGGGCTCTGCTGCTGATTGCTTTCACCCATCAATAGGTGCCATAAGGTTAAAGCTAAAAACAGTTGTGCTGTGCTGATAGAAGAGTTCTCAGGTTTGTGTTTGGGTGGTGCTGGGTGGATGGTTTGGTTCTGAGCTGGGTGTTTGTCACTGGGTTGTTTCCACCCCAGCATCCTCCTCCTGTCTGTGGTGAGCAGTGAGGGTGGCAGTTCTTGTTCCCTGGCAGAACCAGGGTGCTTTCTCCTCAGGATAAGCTGGGGAAACAAAATCCTGTACAAAAGGCTGGCAGAGAGGCCAGTTTTATCACATAAATGACATCACTGCCTGATGAAGCTCGTGTGCTCTCAGGGATTGTTCAGACGTCTCTGTTGCTCAGCAGCCCCTGCCCTGCTGGCGTGGATTTGAGTGCCCAAATCCTTCAGGTGCCTTTGCCAATCTCTCTTAAATTTTGGGGGGTGAAAAGCTGTTGGTAGAGACTTGACTGAGTGGTTTAGCTCCTCATGTCTGGTGGGTGGTGGCAGCTTCAGGAGAGGCCCAGAGGTGTGAGCAGACACAGCAGCTGAGCCATTCTCCAGCAGGACACCCAGAGCAGCCCACAGGATGTTGGGATGGAGAGCAGGAGTTATTCTGGATGTTGAAACACTGGAACCCAACCCATAACACCTACTGAACATGGGGAACCTGTGGGACTTTGGGCTTCAACCAGCAAGGATTTAGTACCATTTTAAACACTGGAGGATTGAGCATTGTTGCTGTGGGAACTCAACTGTCTCCTCTAATCAAAACCCATGAACGTGGGAAGCTCAGGATTGGTCCAGGATGGGAGTATGGATTTTTTTTATTTTTATTTTTAAATATGTGTCTTAATATATGAATATGTTTGAACAGAAATGGCTTTTGTCTTGAAGCTGATGGTGGTGCTGAGCAGCTTAATTAGCTTTCTGCTAAAACACTGAAAGATTGAAAGGAATGTGAGATATTTTAGCCCCTCCTCTGCCTGCAGGCAGGATGGACTCTGCCTGTCAGTCCTGACAGGCTTGTTCTAAAAAGCCTCTAATAATGGGGATTTCACAATCCTCCCAGGCAGTTTATTTCAATGTTTCACCCTCTGCCCTCTTGATTTTTTTTTTTCTGGCTGCCCAAGCAGTGTTTTCTTTGCTGTATTTTAAGCCTGTTACTCCTTGTCCTGTCTGCAGCAGCTCAGAGAAGAGCCCTTCCAGGCAGGTTTTCTGTAGCTGAGACTCCTTCCCTTGCTTTCTTCTCCTCTACATTTGAACAAACTCAGGCCCTGCAGCCTCCCTGCCACCTGGTCTGACAGAGCCAGCAGCGAGTTCCAGGCTCCAGACACTTCCCAGCTGCTGCTGTGACACAGGGACAGGAGAAATCAGGGACAGGAGAAGGGAGAGGGGCACGCAGGAGCTGTAACCCCATAATTCAGGAGAGGGGCACCAAGTCAGAAAATCAACTCTACCCCAGAGGAGGGCAGCTTTCCTTCTGTGTAGCAATGAGGAAAAAAGACACCTGGGCCTCCTTCTTGCTTGCTCTGAGGGAAACCCTTTCTTGCAAAAAACCCAAATATTTTTATGCTCTAAATTTAGGCAAAATAAGCAACCATTGGCTGCTTGCTGCTGAGGTGTCACTGTTCATGTCCTTTTACCCAACCCCATTTTTGATCACACCTTGTCCACGGGTCTCCCACTGCCCCATGCTCAAGGTGACCACAGTACAATTTCTCAGCCATACCATTTATTCTCTGCTTCCATGACCTTTTTTTCACCTTGCTGTTGTTAACTGAACCTTTCCCAAGCTGCTTTCTGGTGAGCAAGAGTGAAGAGAAGTTAACAGGATTTCAGGGATGCACAGCATAATTTGTATTTCACCCTCATAATCCGAGTTGATAACACCAGGTAACACAAAAAAAAAAAAAGTAATTTAGTGGTGGAAGAACATCCAATTAACAAGGCATGTTTCCTCCAGGGCCACTGGGACCTTGGAATGGGGCAAAGGGCTGAGAAAGGTGGCCCAGGGCTGAGACACAGCTGAGCAGGGGCTGTGTCCTCTCCAGGGGTGATGTTTCTGTCTGGAATTGCAGAGGTGGAAAGGGAAAACAGGGAACAAAACAGCTCAGAGGAATGAGGCTGCTGGGCTGAAGTCCTGGTTACAATAAATGACATCTGACCTACACCTAATAAATTACATCTGACCCATTTCATCCACGCCAGGTGAAACCTGGCTGTCTGCAGGTGGGGCTAATTCTTCTAAATTCTTCTAAATTCTTCTAAATTCTCACATTTCAATGAAAACCGGGTGAATGTGCAAGGTGATCCTGCCAATCCCGGGTGTGTTTGACGCTCCAGGGAGCAGTGGAGCCCCCGGGCACCTCCAGCCCCGCTGTCCCCGCAGGGCTGGGGCAGAGCAGGGCCCTGTGCGGTGACACCGCGCTTGTCCCCTGGCACGGGTGGCTTAGGGGTCTCACCTGCAGGGTCTCACCGAGGGACAAACACCCCAGGAGGAGGAGGAGGGGGGTGTTAAAGAGGAAAATCCGGAGCTGTTTGGGAGCAATCCCGGCTCTCGTGTGACCTCTGGTGTCGCAAGAGCGCTCGGCATTTCCAGCGCGGATCTCTCCCGCTTCCCCACACTCATTTTGCATTTAGGGAATGATTACATGGTAAAAAACCCCAAAAAACCCCAACAATACGCATTGGTTACAGTCACGGTGACAAATCCTATTTATTTCTCTTAAATGCAGTATCGAGGATTGGTTTTTTCCCGTCCAGACTCCGTGGGTACGGCTGTGTCTTTGGCTCTGCAATAATATTTTTAAGCAGCTGCAATAATATTTTTAAGCAGCTGGGCAAAGAGTGATGGAGAACTTAAAGCATGTCAAAGATTGTTCAATTCTGACAGGTTTAATGGAAAATGGGATTTGGGTAAAAGAAATTAAAAAGAAACAGCAAACACAGCCCTAAAGCAACGTCGGATGCTCCAGGACAGCCAGAGCTGTCTGGACCAGACTCTTCCAGTCTTTTTTAATTATTATTTTTATTTTTAAATCATAGATTTTTCTGGGATCGTTTCATCCATGAATAGCCCCACAAATGTTAAATCCACTAAATTTCTCCTGAAGTCAAAGCAGGTGGGTTAAAATAAAAGCACTGGGACCTCAAAGTGGCAAAAACTCTGTAAAACTTCCCCAAAATCAGCTCCTCACAAAGATGAGTTTGGGCTGTGTCTCCTGGGTTTGGGGTGGACAGGACATGGTTTATTTAAAATACTTACATATTAAAATATATTTATATTTATAAACATAATATTTATTATATTTATATTTAGCTACCAACTATGCTGTATTAATAATACCTCCTAAGTTTTCTGTGGATATGTAAATGTGTACTAATAAATACCTCATCACATGTGAAAATCCTGTCATGTAAATAAAAAATAACACCATAAATAAAAAAAAATAATAAAAAATAACTCCAAAAGCATGTTTTATGTATTATCTGTTATATTTTTTATATATAAATATAAAAATAAAAAGGCTGCTAAAAGCACACACAGAGGCAGTCAAGGTGTTCTTGTGTGTTTCTGCATTATAACAAATTTTGTATTTTGTACATAATAAATAACATATATAGCAAATATAATCTTTGTAGCAGTAAAATGTGGATGCAAAAAGCTCAAAATTCATATTAATGAAGAAAATGCTGTTGAGTTGGCTGTTAATTTAGTAATTATTGAATATTTAATAAAATATTTAATAAATAATATTAATAATAGTATAATGTTATGAATTATATTATTAATATTTATAAGTAGCATAACTATTTAATAAATTCAATATTATTAATTTAATAATTGGGTGCATGTAAAGATAAATGTGCACAAACATCTAGACAGGGTGAATGTGTGTATTAGAAGAAACACACATTGTGTCCCGAATAGCATTTATTAATCTTCATAATAATAAAATCTACTTCATATTTTTGAAAATCTACTTCATATTTTTGAAAATTTTGAAAATATTTTTGAAATATTTTTGAAAATCTACTTCATTTTTTGGAAAAAAAAACAAAAATATATATCTAGGTTTTAAAAACAACATGAAAATATGGATTTCTCACCTTTAAACCACACAGTTTTGTGCACGTGTCTCTGGGTAAAAATACCTTTTAAAAAAAATCCCTTTTTTTATGTCTGTGCTGAATGTGAGAGAGACTCGTGTGTGTGCAGAGGGGTGAGGATGAGAGCCACAGGAATTAATTAATTCTGTTATTGAAACATTTTTGGTGCTCAACATACACCAGGTATTTATACTCAGATCTTCACCTGTCAGTGATGACAATTTTTAGATGAATCTTCACATCAAAATATTAGAAACCTTAATAATTCTGTTCCATGTGCTACATGGAAATGAAATTATTAAATTTCTGACCAGACAGTGAGAAGGAGTGAACATCCATATGTCTGTGCAGAATGTGCAGTGAAAACATCTCCTTACAGCAGGTAAAAATAAAAAACCTCACTAGAAATATAAAAATATTAACCTAGATTATTCAATTCTGCTAAGTCTGCTGTATGAAAATATAACTGAATTTATATCAGTTTTATATGAATTTATATGGACACACTACAGATATATACACACACATAAATATAGTGTATATATACATATATATCTGTATATTTGTATTTAAACACACACACTTTGTCTCTTTTTCTCTCTCCCCACAGTTTATAGACACCCAGAGCTGTATGGGCACACAGGGGAGTGTGTATATACAAATATTCATATATTGTGACCACTCTTGGGCATAATTCAGAGCAAGTATCATAAAGGCACCTTTCTAACAATAAAATATTTTTCATGTGTATTAAAAGGTTTTATTCAAGCAGTAAATTCTGGTAGCCTAAAGGAAATACAGTTATTAAACTTCTAAATAAATAAAACACAGAGAGAAAGAACTACAAGGATGTGTTTGTGTATTGTATGTGCATAACATATATGGCAAAACCAGACTTTTATAGCAATAAAATAAATATCTAGTTGAAAAAAAAAAGTTGTAAAGGTTTATTAATAAAATAAATGTTAAATATTCTCTCTGAAAGCATAATTAGCCAATGTATCATGGATGCACAGAGATAAATGTGCTTGTGCAGATGCATTTGTGTGTTTGTGGTTATTAAACCAAACACACTTTCTGTCTCATTAAAAACCTTTGTATTCATCAAGCTGTTGATATATTTTTAAAGGTGGATAAAAATAAGAAGCTAAAAGCAATTGTGATAAACATGATATATGAAGATGCAATTTTAATTGATATATTTATAAATTTGCATACACACATATCTTTAATATGTGTATTAAAATATATGAATTTATATTATAGCTATATTTTTAAAACCAATTAAAACAGGCACACACACAAATGGAGGATTGAGTCAGTGTGTTATTAAAATATACATTTTGTGCATAATAGGTACTGTGCATATTAAAATACAGACTTTTATAGGTATATGTGCCTGTATATCATGCTCTGTACCCAGCTATAAATATGTGTATATTTATATACATATATATATATGTATATATATGTATATAAATACATTTGTACACATATTTAATAACCTGTGTACAGCAGGGGTTAGTCCTGAGTTTTTTTCTCTCCCAGGCTGTATCTATTTATTCATCTATTTATATAAATTAGGTATCTAAAAGCCTGCAGTGTGTATTATCTGTCATGTGGTCCATATAAAATATTAGCTACAATGGAGAGTAAAATTAATGAGTTATGTTGAATACTACAATAAAAAGTATTCTTTGATATGCAGCATTTTTTATGAATTTACTGTATGAATTTATAGTGAATTAACACATGTATAATATATATATGGCAATGGTGCTTTCACTGTATCACTTTATTACTTACATATATATATATATAAAATAAAATATTTTTGTTAAAATAGTAAATAGCACTAATTATAGTATAATTTGAATAATTTCATCCCATTTGCTGTGGTTTATCCCCAACCCTGGTGGCAGCTGG
>VXBR01003728.1:145324-170491 GCA_013400215.1 Cisticola juncidis
GATGGATGGATGGAGGGATGGATGGATGGATGGATGGAGGGATGGATGCATTGATGCATGGATGCATGCACGCACTGATGCATTGATGCATGGATGCATGGATGCACTGATGCATTGATGGATGGATGCATGGATGGGCTGCCACAGCCTCGTTTAAAGGACAAAATCACAGGAAAAGCTCCTTGGGTGAGTGCCTGTTCCAGAGCAGCCAGGTATTCCTTACTGCAGAGAAATGCACAGATGTACGCACCTAAAAATGGTGTGAATTCTGTTATACAGACAAAATGAAGCAAGACACGAGCTCTGAGTACTTTATAATGTTTCTGGTGAGCTTGCAGGCTGTTTCTAAAAGCCAAATGGATTGTGAAATCTGGCCCAGCTTTCTAATTGTCCCATGTGAGGGAGCCTGTATTTAAATATTGTGAAGTTCTTGCTATACAGGATCAGTTTGCATATTATCATTTATCTATAACGTGCCATATGACACAATTACAAGAGCTCTGTAGTCACTGGCCTCAAGAAATTTTACAGAATCACCCTGAAAAAAGGGCAAAAATGCTCCTTTTAAACACTGGAAATTGAGGCATTGCATCTTAGCAATGCAAGAGCCAAACAAAGAGCGATGCAGCTCCCCAGCAGTCTGGGAGCAGACAGGGCAGTCAGGGTCCTGCCTTGTCCCTCCATGCACACATTTCCCTGCCCTAGGAAGCTCTCAGCACTACAGACCTGGCCCTTCAGCAATCACAAGATGTTCCCGTGCCAGCGAGAAGCTCAAGGGGAATGGTGTTCACTACTGAACAAACCGTGTGTCCCAACACCGTCACTAGGAGTCCCTGTGAGTATCCTACACACCCACAGCACCCACACCTCTGCCAGTCCCTGTCCTGTCACGCTCCTGCAAACCATCAGCAACTCCATCAAAAACAACAGAGTTAACATCAGCACCCCACGCCCCAGGCAGAAAAACCAGAAATGCTTCGTCCAGCATTTTACATTGGGCAACTCCTGGCACCTGGGATTTTATTTTTTTTAAATTTATTCTGTCAAGTTTTGCCAGGAGTGTGAGCCAGGAACCTGTCCTCGTTAGCCTGCTGGCCAGGGGCCATGACATCTCCGTGGTGCTGGAACTTGCAGCAATCCAAGACGCCGGCGTGGGCTGTGCTGGCCTCGCCTCGCCCCGCTCCTCTCCCGGGTGTGCGGAGCTTTCCCTCCTCATCCTCCTGCCAAATTTGTGTGGGGTGTTATTTTTGTGCACTGAATTCCTCGCAATCAGAGAGAGGCAGGTCAAATAAGCACAGCAAGCTGAATGTCATGTGGCCAGCAGCAGAATAATGCGCACATCAGCAGGGCTCCCAGCTGTCACAACAGCCACGGACAGGCTGCTCCGAGGCTCCCATGCACAAGGAACTGGCCAAGGAGGAAACCCACCCTGCAAGGAGGAAACCCACCCTGCAAGGTGAGGCCCCTCAGTGCACAGCATCCTCTGCCAGGGCCTGCATTATTTAAACACTCTGTGCTCACAACGGCGGCCAAATTTTCACAACAGTGAAGTGGCTGGACTGTTGAATGTGCTTAAGCTTTGTTCTCAATGGGGGCTGATGACTGCCAAGTGTTTTGGAAAGAACCTAGCCCCTCTGTTGAAGTTGCTGAAATGAGAACTCTTGAGCATGAAGCTCTTTTGGAAATCCAGCTGCAGAGCTCCAGGGTGGTGGTGGTGGAAGCAAGCCGGGAACAATTGTTAATGGAAACTTCCCCTCATACCACCCCAGTGATGTGTCCCAACCATGGCCTGCAGAGACCACAACTATGTCAACACTGGCCCTTTGTCTGGAGCCCTTCCCACTTGGAGAACTCCACTCCAGCAGGGAGGAAAATGCCAGGACAGAGCTCCAGGTGTCTCCTGGCAAAGGGACCAGCAGGTTCTGACAACCCCAGGAATTCCGCTGCCCTAACATCTTTGCTAATGCTTTTGGTGTTGCTCTGGCAGATATTAGCATAGTGGAAAATTTTCCAGAAAAAAGGACTTTAAAGAAAATTTGCTGTTCTAATCCTTCCAATTGTCCTCCTCCTCCTCCCAGCAAGGACTGCCAGTGAGAAGTCCCATATAATGGCAATATTTTCAGTGTGGTTCCTTTTTCACAGAGAAGTGGACTGAGGCCATTCACTTGTGTCATCTAGGAGACCAAACTGCTGGTGAAAAAAAATAGCAGCTTAAAATTGCTTGCAATAATTAAAATTCACCATTCAAAAGTACAGCAGCACTTTTGTATACCTATAAAACCCCAACTGCTGATCTGGTATCATGGGGAGTTCAATCACCATATCCTGACTCTTAATTTCCCCTTTTTGAAACATCCCACCTACCAGCTGTGCCCAGGAGAGTGAAGACAGAAATAACCTCTTCAGCTGCACTACTGCTTGGCAGACTTCTTATCTGTACTGCAAGAGATCCCTGGTAAATTATGTGGAACACAACTCTGAATCATTCCACTCCCATGGAAATGTGTCTGATTTTCAGAAAATCTCCCTTCTCACACTCCTCATCAGCTCAACAGCTGGCTGGAGAACAGCAACAAGAGGAAGAAAAGGGAGTGAAAATGTTCTAATCAAAATATTTTTCCCTATTTTTTACACACATTGGAGGCAAATAAAAGAGGAGTTTCCTACTCAATTTATTAGCAGCCCAGAGATAAAACATGTGTTTGCTAATAATTTTTCTTTATATAAACGGAAGGCACTTTGTGTATCAGTCAGGCTCTGCAGCACAGTGGTTAAACTGACAGATAATCCTCACCCAGAGCTGCTCCAGAGCTCACCCTGTGTTTTCCAAGCCATCTCTCCCCTTGGCAGCTGCCCAGCTATGTGAGATAGTTCCCTCTCTCCAAAATGGGTCCTGGGCTGATCTTTCATCCAGCTCTGCATTAACTCCTTCAGCCTCCAGGGAAAGTTCTCTCCCTGCAGAGCACACGGCAGGAGTGCAGGGATGGAGCAGGCAAAAATCCCCAGGGAAGCAAAGGAAAAGGGGTGTTCTGGAGGTCAGAATGTATCTAAGGACAGCATCTTGTCAGGTTATCCTTCCTCACCTGCAGTATTATAAGCAACCTTTTATCTCTCCTATCCTGCTCTGTGGGATTTCCCTGCTATTAGGATTGCAGTTGTTTTCCAGAAACCAAACCATTTAGGTGGATAGGACTAAAGCCACAAATTGGAATCATCCTGCCCTCAACTGGAAGGACAAACCCAACCACTCTCTGCCTTGGGGTGAGGAAGACACTTCACCTCTGGGTGTGTTTCTGCAAGCAGTTATTACAGGAGCTTTATTTTCTTCCCAAGCAACAGGAGATCTGTGTATTTTGACCAGGGCTCCAAGCTGGCACAGACATTCCTCTATTCCTTATCTTACACAAACTTGATTCTGCTGAACATGGGGTGATGCAAACACTTCCCAAGGAAAAAGAGATCTCAACCCAATGCAACCACAACATAATTTGCTGCTTTTAACACACACTATAGGACTGGCACACAAAAGTGTTTTGAAAATGTGTACTTTTTAAAGATTTCAGCATTGTTTACAAACCTTGTACATTTAATTATGAAAGAATTGTCATTTCCCCTCTCAGCATTGTGTGCCTCCTGCTCCAGGCCTGAACAGTATTATTCCAGGCAGGACTGGTAGTCTTATTAAGATTGTCTGACACTTCCCATTAGAGGATGCTGTCCTCAGTTCCTTCAGCCTCTGCCAGATTTCAACCATTCTGTTTGGATTTCTTGTGTGCCAACTGCGTTTCTGCCAAAATGGTTCTACAGTTTCCTGAAAAAGGTTCCACAAAAAATACATTGTTTTGAACCTGTTAAAAATTTCTGTCAGACTTTTCACTGCAGTGTGCTAGTGGCCTGTGCACTGGAAGAGAAGGCAGCTCTTAAGGAGAGACAATTGTTTCATCCATTTTGATTTATCCAAATAAATCCATATAGCATTTATCATAAATTATTCTAGTCTCTTGTACAGAAACAATTCCAGAAATTCCCCCCAGCACTGACAACTGCTGCATCTGTGTGCTTCAGAAACAGCCTCCTCCCCACAGGACTCCCATGAAAGAAGGGGCAACACTTCTCTTTGCAGATGAAGAAGTATAGATATTTTAAATCAAATCATCATCCTCTCAGGTTAGTGAATTGTGTAGGCATTGGCTGCATTTCAGATTGACTCTCATGGGCTTCTGCAGCAGTGGGACACAGGTGAGAGCCACCCCAGGTGTCACCCTGGGCTCTGCACAGAAAAGGGGGCAAACACATCGTGTGACACATCCACAAAATCAAATTATTTCATCAGAATTCTGCTGAAGCTTTAAGCAAAGTCCAGTCTCCCCAGACAAAATCCTTCAGTCCTTCCTGCCAGATTTTCCTTTCTCCTTCTGCTGTTCCCTGCATCCTCTCACATCTGCAGTAAATGAGGTCAAGATCCAAGATCCTACAGACAACCACTTCCTTCCTGAAGGATTCAGTCTAGAGCTGGTCTGAGCTCCACAGGCAAAATGGGAAAAGGGGAAAGAGGAGGATATAATGTCATTAAAGCCTGCATTTCCAAGGGACAGGGTTTGCAGCCACAGGTAGGACCCTCCTTTCCTTACAAAGATCAGCCAAGGTGGAATTCAGTGGAGGCCTGAAGAAGAGCTGCAGGCAGGAATGTTCACACTGGTATTTAATTTTAATTTACACTTGGCTTAGAAGCATGTCTCAGTTCAAGATGCTTATGTTCTCTGGTACATTGGAGCTTCTTGACATCCTTTGGCATATTTTTGTTATCTGGCAATTCACATATAGCAAGATTCCTTAAAAAGTACAGTATTTTTTTTCATAAAGGGTAAGATTCCAGAGAAGCATCAGAACTGTCAAGCTGCTCTGAAGGAAAAATGATGAAAAACATCCACTTTCCTTTCCTTGGACAATTATGTACCCAGCTTTAATAAACTGGTAGATTTTAGACAGAGCCCCTGGTTTAGATAACAGCCTGATACAGAACAGAGTCACAGAATCACTGAGGTTGGAAAAAATCTCAAAGATCATCTAGTCCAGCCTGTGCCCCATCCCCACCTTGTCACCAGTGCAGAGCACTGAGTGCCACATCCAGGCCCTCCTTGGACACCTCCAGGGACTGGGACTCCAAACCTCCCTGGGCAGCCCCTTCCAAAGCTAAACCACCATTTCACTGCAGAAATTCTTCTGGATTCAAGCACAAACCTCCCCTGGTGCAGCCTGAGGCTCTTTCCTCTTGTCCTGTCCCTTGTTCTTGGGGAGACCCTCACCTTCCATAACCTCACATCCATAAATGTGCCCCATGAGGAATTCTGCTCCAAACAAAGACAACACTTGTGCTCAAGATGTGTCTGTGCCACTGCCAATGTGCTTTTGAATGCACAAGTCAGCCCCTGTCCTGTCAGAGTCCAGGACATCCCTGTGGCCGCCCTGGAGGGTTTGCAGACCGGACAGGGGGTCTGGGATCTGTACAGGGGGGTCAGAGCCTCACACAGAGCCCAGGAGGACACTGCCTCTGATCCCTGCCATGGCAGTGAATACTCACATGCAGGAAGAATCACAAACCCTAAGAATTTAAAAATAAGTAGTAGCTAGTTTGTTATAGAATATAAATACAGAAATTAGGATTCTTAGCATATGGGGGTGAAGAGACAAGATGGGGGAATTGGGGAGTGGCCCCTGTGCTCCTTGTTCTTGCTCTCGTCCCCCATCTTTTGCTGAGCTGGATTTTAGAGATTGGTGTAGAGTAGAACTGACATGTTAGTGTAGGTAGTAGGCATTGGTAAAATTTTGTAAATAAAAAATCCATCTTGGACAGTGGTTGGGTGGGAGATCCCGCACTGAAGGTTTGGGGATCTCTGACCCGCCCAGTCCCCGCGTGTCCTGCTCTGCTGGGGACGCCCTGCAGAGCTGGACAAGAACTGAGAGATAATTTAGAATAAACAGCCTTGATAACACTGCTGGACTCAGCCTGTCTGCTCTGGCTCTGGTGTGAAACACCCAGGGCAAAGAGAAGACTGAAAACCTGATTACCTTGGGGAACAGCAACCCCAGGGAAATCCCCAGGGAACAGCAACCCTGGGGGAGACCCTGATACCCCAAAGAACAGAAACCCTGAGGAGAATCTGAGAGATACAACCCTGAGACTGTCCCATTGTCCTGTTTATTTGTCTATCTGGGACAGCCTCTCAGCAAACAGGTCTTGCACAGAGCCCTCCTGGAATTCTGACATCCACCCATGACTCATGGAGCTGTCACCCAGTGCTGGTCCCCAAGCCCTGCCTGCCTGGGTGTGTTACCCAAACACTGCCAAGGGAGAGCTGGCATGGACAGGCCACGTGAAGCAGCTCCATTTCCTGTGCCTCCCAATCACAGCTAATGGCAGAGACAGAGAGACAGACAGCAGATGCTATCAGCAGCTCTGGAATACATCCCTGAAGGAAAAGAGGTCACTGGGCAGAGTTACAGAACTTGAAAATCTCCTCTTCTCTTTTGATCTGCTGTGCACACAAATCTGAGATATGTGTTGCAGCCACTTTTTGCTTTTTTTTACCTTTTTTTTTTTTACCTTTCACTAAAACAAAGTACACTTTTAATGTGACATTTATTGAGGGTGATTTGTATAAAATAATCACGTTTTAAGAATCAGAGCTGCCAGAATGGGAACCCATTGTTCCCACAGGTAAGGCCGAATACATTTTATTTTCTCTCTGCCTTAAATTAGGCTACTCTAATATGTTTTAGGTGGGAAAAAACCCCAAACAAACAGCAAAACCCAAAAAATTATACTTGGGTTGTTACAGCCTAACAACTGCAGAGATCTAACTTGCTTTTATGTACTTTTATATAGCTTTATTCCCAAGGAGCACACATAAAGTGTGTGTGCTTGTAGCGTTTTCTCCATTAATGCATTTTTCTCCATTTATAAACCATACAGATGCATCAGGCCTGGGCAGCCTGAAAAGGGGGCCAGAGGAAGGAAGGGAACATGTCACCACTTAGGGAAAATTCCAGGAGAACAGGATGTTGAATATGGATGCTATGTGTCTGTAACTGCTTCTTTCCAGCTGCTGCATAAAACAGGTTTTGGTGGCACGTCAGACACAAATCAGGTGACTTCAAAAAGCAAGCCTGATTAAAAGATATTACAGCACTGAACACTGGGCACTTATAAATTCATTTAGAAATGTGAGGGAGTCACTGAGCACCAGAAAATGGCAATAAACTGCTCCAAACCCAAACTAATGCCTGCAGAGATTTCTGTGCCTCACAGCAGAACTTGCATGGACCAGAGCAACATGCACCAAACCCTTTGGGTTAATCTTTTAAAAACAGAGGCAGTGAAAAAGGTTGGTGATGGAATATCTCTTGAAGAAATCCTGGAGTTCTAATACTTATATTGCTTCTTGTGACTTCCTCTGCAAACTGCCTACAGCCCTGAACTGAACACACTGCTGTGCATGTCCTCAGTGCAACAGGCATGCTGAACCTGTGAAGATTGGGAACGATGTCAAAAATTAAATTAAAATGCCCCAAGACACAAAAATCAAACCTCCCTTCATTTACTGAGCAGTGCATTTGCTGTGATGCCTTCAGGAGGCATGTCAGTAAAAGGGATCAGAAAAACCTGACTCCATGAGAGTTTTCTTCTAAACACTTCTATTACCTCACAAGTAATAAAGATTTTACTCTTGTTATCACACACAGCATGGTTCTCCACTGCCAAATAAATAAAATCCATTAATATAGTAAGTCAATATATTTTTTTAAAATAGCAATATATTAAAACATATTTATTTTAATGTAATCTTGAGGCCAACATGAACTGGCAAATCACTGATGCATTCTCTGCATATGGGAGCTTTCAAACATGGGAGTCAGCATTTTACAAAAGCAGAGGTCTGGAGCACCACTAATTTGGGTTTATTTGGGAGGGGCAAAAGTGCCATTATCCCTGAGACCTTCTGTGTCTAAAACACTTAACAATTCATATTAACCACACCAGTGCTTTACAAATTGACTGCTTGGCTTTCTTTTCACACTGGTGGTCATCCCATTCTCTGCAGAGACAGCACAGGCCTTACAGAATTCTGTTATTCTGTTGCCTGGGGTTTTTGGGATGATTTGGAGGGAGGACAGGACAAAATCCTTCATGTTCTGTCCCCTCCTATGTCCAGGTCAGCTGCAGAATTCCCAGCCTGTGCCCCTGCTCAGTGCAGGCTCTGCAGGAGTTTCCATGTGGAAAAAGGGGATTATTCTGTGCCCACATGGAAGGAGAAGCACTGCAGGCTGAGGGCAGCAGCAATTCATAGGCTTGGAAAATTATGTGGGCTTTACCTTTTACACTCCTGTTAACTCTGATTTTCATGAAGTAGGTGGTGTTGCTACAGCAACTGTCGTATCACATCATTTCTGCTGTCTCTGTCACAGGGATCATCTTATTTTATCTTAAACTCAGATATGCAGCTTTTCTTCATCTATTCTAAAGCCCTCTGTATTTTGGATAGGAAAAAATTATACAAAATAGAGCTGTGTCATATAAATGGTATTTTTTAAAAAATGTAGCAAAGCTTACAGAACATATTTATTTGTTCTCCTTTCACAAATGCAGAAGGAATAAAGAAAATGGCACTGGCAGATTTTTGGTGCTCCAGATTTTCAGAAATAAATTAAGAGCTGCTCTCACGATGAAGATGTTTCATGCCACCTTTAATGTGTTCTCTCAACAGAAGCTAACCCTGTGTTCCTGTGCACCTCAGCAGAACTAACTCATCTATTCACAGACATCTATTCACAGATGAAAACGTTTTGCTTCCTCATGCCCAGGCTCTTTATGCACCTGCATTCCACACCTCACACCCAGCTCAGATGCTGCCCCCACAGCACAGCCCCTCTTTCCCTGCAGCACCACTGAAGCAGAAATCCCAACCACCCTTACCTGGCTCACAGGGCTTGTCCAAGTGCCAGGGGTGAGGTGATCACCCAGCTTTGCTCAGTGATCCCTTTGGTGCCTGGAAAAGGTCTTTGAGGGTTCAATGCAAAGCAAAACTCAATAAAATCCTGATGATGGAAAGGGTCTCTTCAGTTTTTGTTATTAACATGCATTCCAATGTGTGCAGTCACAGATCTTCCTTTTAAAAATGAAAAAAGCAATGTGGCACAGATGTAAATATTCAGTTACACCCTTGGGCTACTCAGGAAATAAAAAAAAGCACCCTACCTATAGTCAAAGACATTGCACAGACCACTCAGCCAGCACAGCTCAGACATCCAGATCAAGCTCTGCCTAAGTTGATGAGTATTTTGATCTGCTTTTCCTGAGCATTTCCTGCCACTTCCAAAACAATCAGTGCAGTCACCAAATCACACTTCAGTGCTCCAGGCAGGTCCTGGGCAGGCAGAAATCTGCCAGTGTGGGTCCAACCTGTGGGCTAGGGCTGGATCCAGTGCACCTGGTTAATGGCCACACAGTGAATTAAGATATCAAACAGCTCTTCACGTCCTTTAATTGCTTTGCAAACTTCATTTCAGTCCCCCCAGCACTTGAGAGCTGTTCTTTGACTGATTTCCCAGAGAAATTACTTTTGTGCAGTCCTGCTGTGCACGTCTGTCCAGCCCCCTCCCAAAAGCTTAGGAAATTATTGGCCAATTTCCAACAAATTTGGCAGCAAGGCATCCACATGTGTCACCAACAAGCTTTGTGAAAACAATGGAGATGAAAGAAGCTCTTCCCTCCCTGGCTGCAGGAGCCTGTCACACATCAGCAAATACACAGAGGTTGTGCTGCTCGTGGAGCCAATTCCTTGGGCAGGACAGAGGAAGGAAAAAGAGAAAAATATTAACCAAGTCACTGTTTGTTAATGGCAGTCAGGAAACCCATTTCATCTTCTTGTTCTCTACTGGAACTGAGAGTAGAGAAACTCTTCACTTTATCCTACCCACTCATTTACTATTTTCAGTAACCATGAGCAAACTGATTTGTTTCACAACTGCACTGTCACTTGACAATCCCTCCGAGTTCCAAGCAGACACATCTGGTATTGATAGCCAGCAGCAGCCATGCACAGAGCCTGTCTTAAAAATCAGTGCAGAAGACAGTCAGATGTGGACAACCCAGCTGTCTGCTATCATCTGAGCAGTTATTTATTTTTATAGTTGTACTGAAAACCAGAACTCTACTAGAAAGAGCTTTTTTAATATTATCCCCAGCACTTATTATGCAAGAAATTTAAGCCTTCCAACCAAGACGCAGTAGGAGTGTTTGGGAATCAACAAATTTGCTCTGGCAGTGAAGAAACATTCATTAGTGGCTTTGAAGTAAGGAGGAGTTTGGTTGTAGGGGGGGAATTTCTTTTATTTTCCTCAGATGTTGTTAAAATATGGACAAAAAGCTGGTTGAGGCATGCTGGGTAGGACTCAGCTAGGAATCAGAATGCTGTGGATTTCTGCTGGAAGCTGCCTGTCCAAGGGATGCAATCCTGGGCTGTTTTTAGTGTGTGAGCTCAGAGATCCCCTCTGCCCCTCTCCCCCTGGGCTCTCCCTGCTGCTCTTGCCTCGTTACACACCCACAGCTACTCAGGCTTGGGGAAGAATGGGTTAAACTCAGCCAAGGAAAAAAAACACAAGCAGAGAAACACCTTTCCTCTTTCTGCTTAACTGGATAATTGGTGAGCAGGAACCTGCTTGATGAGTTTCAGCAGCTCCTGAGATCAGCCAGGGCTGTTTCTGAGAGAGGCTCAAGCTGCCAACTGGATAAACACCAACAGGGCACCCCTTGCTAAGGCTCTTGATAAATAAAAATTTCCAGAAGGCAATGAAGCAGTTTGTATTCCAAAGATCCATCCAAACCCAGTAAGAGCAGGGAGAGGAAAAGGCAGAGTATTTTATAGAGGTTATATACATAAAGCTGTCTTACAGTCAGAATAAATAGATGAGTTTAAAAGAAAAAAGAAAGACTAAATAATATTTACTGCAGTGTAGAGAGTGCAACAGTAAAATTCAAATGAGTAAATTAACAGGTTCTGTCCTAAGGATTAAGGGGCCAAGAAAATTCTAGTCCTGCTCTGTACAATCCTCTAGGCTTTTTACTTGATACCATTTATCTATAATGCTAAGATCTTATTCAAGTACTTAGTGATTTTGAGTCCAGCTGGCTGAAATAAAAGTACACAAGGATTGATTTTCACATGAGGATTATCTTGTCCCACCTGTATCAGATGTGTGTGCAAGCACGTGAGTTAAAAAAACAAAAACAAACAGAACCAAACCCTGGTAAAACCTCGCTGTAATTTCAAACCAGCTTCAGCTTTATGATCACCAAAGCAGCTCCTATGGCAATCACTGTCCATCTTCATTCCTATTTATTCACATCAGTGTTTCAATTAATGCTACAGCTGGCAAATAGGCATTTAGACATGTTGGGTTTTAGGACCAAGACCCAAAGCTCTCCCTTGCTGAAGCTCTGCCAGTTGCCTACAGATGAGAGCCTCACTGGGCTCTCTCCCTGGTTCCCTCTTCTCTGAGGATGCAGGGAAGACTAAGAGGAAGCAAAAATATATCCTAAACAACAATATATAGGTTTGGGGAAAAGTAGTTCAGCTTTGCCAGTGTTGATCTGTTCAGACAGCTCAAAATTTTTGATGAAGTAACCAAAACCCTACAATTCAACTCAGCAGCATCCACCCAAACCAAACCAACCAAACCCCTCCACACACATGGGAAGAGTGATGTCCCTTTGGAAGATGACAGGAACTGCCCCTCAAACACTGCCCCTTGTCCTCATCCTTTGTACCCCTTCCCCAAGCAGGATGTCTTTTTGTGCTGCTTTTTCAGACAAGGGTGCCCTTGGAGATGTTGGGGTTTCAAACCCAGAGCCAACTTTCCAAAACACGCTGCCTTTTGAAAAGCCCCTTTTTGTTTCACAGAGAAATAAAGGAGTTTGCATCATAAAGCCTTTATCCCCCCTCAAACTCAAAGCCTCCCATACAGTTAAAAATCAAATCCAGCTTTATTTTCCTGCATGAGTCAGGCTGCATGCAAACAGCTTCTGAGGAAGGTAGATTGGGGGGGAGAATAAAACTGAAGGAAGAAATCCAGAGAAAATAAATTCTTCTAACAGCACACTCCTATTTTCCCAAGACATTTGTGAATATTTTCACTTTAAAGCTAGAGGAAAGCCACCCCCTTCCACCCCAAAAGAAGTTTATAATATTTAAAAGACACACAAGGACACACTTTATTATTTTAACAATTACTGCTATTTTCAGGGCTCCAGCACAGTTACTTCCTTCCATAATTGGACTTCAATCAAACCCTACTGAAGCTTTTGATCGTGGAAAGAGTAACAACACAGCTCTGTTATCAGCACAGAGGGGGAAAAGAGTAGGACATCCAGCATTTTTCAATAAAAGAAAGTTAATTGCTTTGACTTATATTTATCAAAGGTCACAGCTACAAGTTCTGAGTGCACACTGAGAAATCTCATACAGACTGGACAAAGTGTTGGGATTATACTATCTGTGTGCATTAAAAAAAAAAAGAAGAAAAAAAAAAGGAAGAAAAAAGCAGCAAAACAATGCTAGATTACTATCCAAATATACCCCAGTGGATGTCCTGCCAAAGAGCAAATATGTGGCTGTAAGCTCCAAACTGAAATAAAAGCTTGGCCAGCAGCCCAGAGCTTCACTGTATTTTGCTCAGCCAGCCATAATCTGGCAGAACAGAGTGAACACATTTGCAGCCACGTGATGGAGCAGCCCGGCGGGCCAAGCCGATTTCCTTGTGCCGCTAAATGTGATCTTCAGACTGTACACACCGAGCAGCGCTGGGAGAACGTGAGAGAGCGGGAACGACCCGCAAACTGCAGGGCAGAGGGGGAGAAATGACTGGAGGAGTTTGCTGGAGGTTTGGTTGGATTTTAATGAGGTGTTAAGCGGCTCCCAGGGCTGAGCACCCGCGCTCAGCTGGGGCTGCAGTTACACAGCACCAGCTCCTGCACATCCTGAGAGGAGCCGCTTTGGAAAAGGCACTGGAAATTCCTTGTTGGATGGGATGGAGAGCTACCCATCAGTGTTTCCAAAATGCAGAATGCTGAATGCTCCTCTCCACATTGAGGAGACTCAGGCCTGCCAGGATGGATGGTGCACATCCCCCAGGGCTCAGAGAAACACCCAGGTGAGACAGAACCTGCCCAAAGGATTCAACCAGAAAAACGTGGGATAACAGCTGCCCCCACGATCAGGTCTTATATTCTGATAGTACTGATAATAATGTTTGTAAAGAACTGACTTATGGAGAGACAAACAGCATCCGTGGCCAGCGTCAGAGCTGCACACGAGAGCAGATCACATGTGCATGCAGAATGAAAAACCCCCAAACACAAAACCTCAGAAGAACATCCCTGCTGCAGATAAGAGCAGCTTGGCTGAAGCAGCCAGCGGAATATGTAAGGAAAGTGAGATTTGTTTACTTGCTAACAGAAATAAATGGATAAACCAGACACGTGCAGCACCTGGTGAAATGGGAGACGCACACGAGTTGACAATTACACCTCCAGCTCCTTCCTTCTCCTTGGCTAATGAGTCCTTTTCACGTGTTCACAACAGCCTGCAGACAGACACTACCACGATCTTCAATAACCACATCAACCCTGCCGCACTGAGAAAATTGAGCAGATAAGAGACTCAAAAAGTGCTTCTTAAACCTGGGGATGAGCATGGTCCAGCTGAAAGATCTGCCTTCCTCAGGGCAGCCACGTGATTATGGATGCATCAGCATCAGGCCTTGGAGCCTGGACAATCCATGTCCTGATTTTTAATTGCAAAGGCACCCATCCCACAGGCAGGGTGTTTCAAGCAGACACCCAAACCACAGGTGTCCAATGTGTTACTGAAGGTTTGTGGTTTAACCTCCTCAGAAGGCAGATATGCAGGTAAATTTTAAATATGCTGCACTCTTCCCCAGTTCTCTCATGTAAGCGAAGAGTTGATGCAGGTGCTCACAAGGTCAGCTTCCTGCTCCACCTTACTCCATTGGTGCTGCTCTCAAAAAATGCTCTATCACTCCAGAAACAATTCCAAAAATGTTCTACCACTCCACAAACACCTTCATCTGGTGAGCAAGCCCTGTGGCTTTTTGCCTTTGTGAGTTAGTGGAGTGACACACATTAACAACACATGGCTGACAAGCATGACATAATCTAGATATGTGATTTATTAACCTGATCTGTTATTTACGCTCCTCTCTTCCAAGAGAATCAATCTTCACTAGAGGCAGAGACAGCTCCTCAGTTTTCAGAGTACAGCTCTTGATACAGAGGGCAGGCTCTTAGCTGGTGACAAAGGTCATGCCAAGATCAGTCCATCGTGACTGACCTGCTTGGGTAGCTCAGGTCCCTGGAAAAGTCTGGAAAACCAGAGCAGGAATTAAAGAACCCTGCCCCAAGGTATGTATGTGTAGTTTCACTTCCCAAAGTCTTCACACTCTTTATTAATCAGACCAGTGATCACTCAGCTGGACAGGGCTGTGATTCTGTCAGCCTTTCTTTAGTACTCCACCCTCAAGCAGAAATAAGCAGAGAGAATTGGGCTGTTTCACAGGGCAAGCCTAGTGTATAAAAAGGATATACCAAATCAAATTATCTCAGGGTGAATGCAGCACCAAAAACAACACAAAACCAAAATTCCAAAACCACTGAGCAAAAATATACTTCTGTGAAAATTTGACATTGATATGCTGCTGTGGCATACTTCAAAAAATAGTGAGCTCAGCACTTGCAGTTATTTCAGATCTGTATCTGCTTTTTCACTCTTCAAAAAAAAAAGCCAGACAAGAAAATTGCAGCATTTCCCAATAAACTTTCTCCAACTTAATCCTGAGGAAGCAGGAAGAAACCCTTAAGTGTCGTTTCAAACACTTTTTTTTAAAATTATTTTTAGAGATATTTAATACTGCATATGCCACAACCAGACCAAACAGGTTCTTAGACCTAAGGTAAGTGTTACCTTATCAGAAAGGGTACTAAAATGTTTTCATGCTGTGCTGGAAACAGAATGCAGGGACACAGAGAGGTTTTCTCAGGTTTGGAAATGCCCTGCCAAGGGGGAGAGAGAGCAGGGGTGTCCACCCAGCATTACACGAGAGTGGGTTGTGTCACTGCAGCTCTATCCTGACACACCCATATTTTACAGCACACTGTGTACTGTACAATTCACAACGCCAAGAAACTCGACATATCTAATCTGGCAGAAAAGCAAAGTCATATCAGGTTAATCCAATTCTTAAATTGCACAACTTTGAAAAGGCAACAGCAAAACAAATCTTCCCCCTCGCTTGTGCTCCCCCAGCCCTCCTCCCAGTGCCACGACCTACTTCTCCTCTTTGATCCCTCCACATTTTTAGCCCATTCTCCCTCTCCCCATTCTCCTCTGCCTCCTGGGTCTGCTGCAGCCCAGCCCTGGTACCCTCCTGGCAGGGTGGAACATTTCCCAGATCAGAGCAGCCAGCTCGGGCTGAGCCGCGGATGCGCGCACAAGGGCGCCTGGACACCGCCCGCCTGTGACACTGCAATAATTGGGACCCATCAAAGAGACACCCAATCTGCAGCCACAGCACTGCAAGGAGGCTTCAAAAGCTGGGGTGACTCTGCTGCACAAGAGGAAAAGGATACAGCAAGGATGCAGAAAGTTGAGGAAATTTTTCAGTAAAATTTTTCAGTAAAATTTTTCAGTAAAATAACCACGCTTGGCTTTGGAGAGGATCAAGAGCGTTCCATTGCGTGGGATCAGAACTCTCAAGATCTTACTTACAAACCTTACTGCTCATTTTCTAAATTCTCTTTTTAAATGAAACCCTGGAGTCTCATCTAATCACAGAACTCAAGAAGCTGAGGAGTTCCAAGAAGAAGGAGAACGGTGGAAAAAGTTTGCTACTCCCCTTTCCAACACACACTAAATCAATAAAATTTGGTTTCTTGCAGGTTCTTTTCTCAAAGAGAATTGGCATCTCATGGTGTCTAGAAGGGTGTCAGCTTTTCTAGAAGCATTTCACATAGATCAGGCATTTTAAAGGTCTTATGTACCTTTTCTGATGTAGAAAATGCACATTTCCATAACTCCTACTCAGCAACACATTCCCAATCCTATATCCACTCATTCATTTTCATGAAATTTTAGGACTATAATCAATTCTTCAAAATCACAACTTTCTTGCTACATTTGGTTAAAATCTGCTGATACAATCAAAACCCAGCAAGGAGGAATAGGCAAGAGGCCACACACACTTAGCATGACCAGTTTTGGTTTGTTTTCACAGAAAAACAGTAACAAAAAATACCCCAATGCTCACGTCTCACAGCAAGCAAATCCATATTTCCACTGTGCAGCACAAAGAGGCAGCAGTTGAGGGCTGATTGCTGCAGGGCCCTTCAAACTCCCTCTCTGTTGTGATGAGGAACAGGATTTGGGTTTGAGTGCTTAGTTCCTACTTACTAAGCATTACTAAGGCAAGAACAGAGTATTTTTAAGCAGACTTCTTGGTGGAATAAGACTCATTTCCAAATGTTGCAATGGTGAGTTGGTAAAAATGATTGAATTATTTTAAGTCATCTCTGCTTCAGTGCAAGCCTTGAGCCTGTATGTTCTGCAGCCTTGTGCAATGTGCTCTTCTACAAAAAGCTTTAGTGCTATTATTTCAATAAGCTTGCTGTCCTAAATATAATGATTGCTCCACTGAATGCATTTCTGCAGTATTTCAAGCTTTGAAGTTTCATGTTATTGTTCCTTTATTTATTCCAAATGCAATTTACAGTTTCCTTCCTCTCCACATTCAGTTTCTGTTGGGGTTTTTTCACCTGTGCCATGAGTGCTGAGTGACCAGGTCACCTCAAAGACACCTCTGGCCACACAGACATTAAGTAAGCAGGAAGGCCTTGCAAGTATTTCAAATAAAACTTAAGATCCAATCACTGCCACACAAATTAATTGATCTTGCTGTAGACAGAGAAGCCTGTTCATTCATTTGTTTATTAAACTCAGGAGAACCAACCAGTTCTGTAATGAATTACTTAATCTTTGACCTATTGTCCATAGCCAAGTTCCAGAACAAAGAATTTACAGCAAGCTGAGCTCCCTAAGGCTAATTGGAAAAGAATGCCTTTTTTTTTTTAACCATTCTCCATCTCCAACAAATCTTTTCCAAACTCTGTATTTTTGCCTCTCTGCTTTACAACCACATATTTAAGGATGACATTTGGTTACAGGTGAGTTATTGCCCCAGTTGACTGTAGCTTCTGCTTGTAGGAAACACAAACTAATGCACCCATCTGTGTGGGTTCATTTTGAGTAGTAATCTACATTGGTGTTCCAGTTAACAAGGAGCTGAGTTTTCCAGACCCCTAATGCAGTTTGGATTTTTTTTATTTCCTCCTACAACAGCCATACACCAAAACAAAGAGCTCCAAGATGCTCAGTGCCTGTTTTCATTAAATTGCAAATAATATGAACAAGAGAATAATGTCAGTGGGATGAAGAGCCAGAGCTGTTTCTCTCAAAGTTGAGCAGAAAACCCTGAAGCAAGAGCTTGCCACATCAGAGGAGCTAAGCAATGGTGTTGGAGGGTGCACAACAAAAAACTGGCCCAAATTTAGGTCTGGCAAATCTTAGTTGAGAGAATGGGACAAGGGAAGCAGAACTGTACCACAGCTTCAAGCGTGTCAGAAATGTGAGAGGCTGAGGAATATTCTTCATTTGTTTAAAACTTGATGGATAACACCTTAGTCATAAGTGCTGTGAAGAGCACCAGAATAAAAGAAAAAAAAAAAAAAAGAAATGTTGCAACACATGCTGCCTTCCCCTCCTGTGTTAGCTCTCCACACTGCAGCTCTCAAGACCAAATTCAGCTTTGTGATAAACAGAGAGCTTATTTATCACCATTTGTTCATAAAAAAATTGAAAAAAAATATGTTTGTCACACATTCATTTTGACACAGTTGAGCATTTTACACTCATTTTCTATACCAAGTGATTATGTATAACTTAGTCCATTAAGTGGAATAGATTTGAGGTTTAAGTAAATGGTTTTTTTGGAGCTTTCATTATCTACTTAAGATCAACCCACAGTTTTCCTTGAAAATAACTTAGCTGAAATGTTTTTTTTCTGATCACCAGTCTTCTGTGAAATTCAGACAAAATATTGAAAATATATTTTATTTGTTATGAAAGGAAGACTTAACAAAAGAAGAAAAAAAGAAACCTATGCTCATGTTTTGTGTGACATAAATACTAAACAGCCCCACAGTGTACTGCCAGGCAACCACACTTGATTTCACAATGCACTAAAATCCTTTTTACTGATGGTGACTATGTCCTTTCATCCTGTAAAAACTCCACTGGCCACTGAGAGCTGTCACCCCCTTAAAAGAAAAAATTCCAGAAAGATGAATGACAAGAGAGTGAATGGTGACATTTTGCTGCTCCACTGGGGAGGTGACGGAGAGCAGTCAACAAGCTGCCTACCTGCTGAGCAATACAGAAATCAGGGAGACCACATGAGGAGCAAAGTACTTATTGCTGAGATTAATTGGCAGAATCTGGCCACTGCAGCTTCCACAATTGCCAATTTGCTGTCACAAAAATATGTAGAGATTGAACAAGTTAATGTGTTTCCTAGTAGCTTCATCTAATCAGGTAATAGTGGTGTCTTTGTATACATCTCCTGATGAGGTCTTCTCTCTTCACGATAATATATTGTTTTATGAAAGACTTCAAGGTGTACTCACTCCTTTAAAAAATCAAATCACTGCACTGAGAACCATTCCATCATCCGGCAGTGCATTTTGTGATGGAAAGCAAAGCTCTGAAAAATACAGTGTGCTTTTCTAAGTAATTGTAACAAGCTTGACACTCAAGACATCCTTGAAATATCTTTAAGGGGACAAAAAAAAAAAACCCAACCCAAATCCTGGGTCTTCCTTGTGCTCTTTTCCTAAATCTGCAAAGCCCTTCCTAGCACAAGGAGCAATCCCTGTACAGCCTGACACCCAAGATTATTTCATGCTGTTTACTGTTTGAACTCCGAACTAACTTCAAATTTTTTCACACAGTCAAGCAATTATTTAACCAATAATCAACATTTAACTGCGAATATTAAAATCAGCTCTCTTGAAGGAGACACACTGTTCTTGCTTCCAGCACTAACGAGCCTGTGTGTTCAGCACTTTTTCCCCCCGTTACCATGTGACAGGCTATTTTTAATATTTGCCTGAATATATTCCTCATCTCCCTTTGATGCAGGGAGCAGTTTTGCGAGGCTGGCCCACGGATTTCTGTTCCTTGGCGGTGGCAGGGCCGGGCACAGGGCTGAGCTGGGCGCACAGGGCAGGACACGTGTGTGCAGCACATGGAGCTGCAGGCACCCACGGCCTCACGTGAGGCTCAATGTGCAGGGCAGCTCTGGGACCCGCCTGGCCACGCTGGAGATGGCACTGCCACCCGCTGGAGATGGCACTGCCACCTCACGTGGAGGCCAAAGGGCAGGAAATACCCGCGCAGAGCCAGAGCAGGGGTTCCTGCGACACCCGAGCTGGTAAACAGTGATTAAAGCTGAGCAGAGGATTCCAGCCTGGGAATGCTGCCCTGCGCTCTGCCAGGCTGTGCTGCAGGAGGAGGAGGAGGTCACGGGAAGAAAGGCAGGGGAGGAAGGCTGCAATACAGGGAGTGCTCACACACACCCTTCAGGGGCACAGCCTCAGCCCAGCAAGAAGCAGCCTCTCCCAGCTGTGGCTGCTGTGCCCACACAGCACCAGCCCCAAAATGCACTGAAACCCACCCCTGTGTGCCTGCTGCCAGTCACTGCAGCGCCTGTGGTGCCAGAGGTAATGGATACTGCACTCCAGGCAGAATATCTGGGCTGATCAAATAAACCGCAGCGTTTCAGAAAAATCTTTGGAGGGTGGGAGGTGTAAGTAGCTCACTTACTTCATCTGCACTTCACATGGAAACCATTCTCAGCTGTTTGATTAATGTGCCTCTAATTTTACTTTTTTTTTTTTTGAGGTGAAGATTTGCAGATATTGCACATAGGTATATCTCTGCAGTAAATTACAAAGCTTGTTTTTTATTTTCTTTCCTTAAATAATCTCTGGCAAGTAGTCTTGGCAAGACACCCAGCCATGCAGGCAACACAGAGAGAAAACCAGAAAAGCACCATCAGAAAACACAAAAGGAGGGAGCTCTCTCAGAGCCCCCAACAGCCCTGTCCTCCTTTGGAGCAAGGCAGAAACATCACCTGGTTATCCCTGTGCCAGCAGCATCCCTGTGACACAGCCCCACATCCAAAGCTTTGGTGGCAAACAGAAAATTCAGATCTAAACCACAAAATCCCCAAAACCTTCGAGCTAGGATTCTCTGCCAGATCTTCTCCAATTCACACCTTTCAAACCCTTTACAGTACCTGCCTCAACCACCTCCATCAGGGCTACATGGGGAAAAGAGCCAGGTCAAAAGCAACAACCAACTAATAACCTGCAAAATATACACCCTCCTTTAACATACAAACAGCTAAAAATTACTCCAAATTTCCTTAAGGACTCTGCATTTAAATGGAGATTTTTGTCCCACCAAAAGACTACATGAGGTGCAAGGACGCAAAACAACCCACAAACAGAGGAAAAACAAACACACAAAAGTGTGTTTGCAGTAATGGGTTACGTTAAAAGCTTCATTAAAATCTGAAAACTTTTTTCTACGGAGACCATAGATTTCAACCAACCTACCAGCATCCAATACCAACACAAAACTGAAGTTTTAAATGCATCTACACATGACAATGAATGTTGGTCTGCAATACTAAAATAAATCAAAATACAATTTTTTATTAACAAAATTAGCACTGTGAAAAATAAAGACATGGTTTCTACTGTTGCAAGTCATTACCCTGTGTCCTCACCTAAACAAAGCCAGAAATTTCTGTAACTACATTCCCTCAACTGTAATGTATGGGAAGTAGGTGCTTGCTTTGTTATTTGCAGATGATAAACTGGTGAGCCTAAACATCTATCCACTGACCAATCTCAGCTGGAAATACACAACTAAGTTATATTCACACAGATCCTTTTTGTTGCCATTACATTTTTTAACAGGGAGAAAGAAAATCCGCGAGGATTTTGTTAATGTCACATCCACAGTCAGGGTCAAACAGGCTCCCATTGCAAGGCGAAATTCAGAAAACACACGCGAAATTCAGAAAACACACCAGTTAAATGTTTTTAGAATTATTATAACCCAAAACATTCGGTTTTCCTGAAAGTAATAAGATCACATGGAATTGAAATTGTATACTTCCTACTTGTTCTTTGCTTTATTACGGTGACACAAATCACAACACTGTGCAGACTGGAATGATAGCTCACACCAACTAAAACCTTTCTTTATGTGAAAATAAAAAAAAACAACAGGGTTTTAAATGTCTTAAGATATATTAACCAACAGGCTCCATTACAATGATTTTAACATTTACCTCCCTATTTCAAAGCAGCACATTTCCTTGATCCTATTATGATAACTCTTAAATGCTCTTTTTTACTTTTATTATTTTTTTTAATATATGCTGTTATATTTTCAAACTTGCTCAAATGCTAAACTGTGAGATAGTCTCTCTTCAGTACTGATTATCAAAGCAAGATTTTCACATGATAGCACATACAAATTTCAACAACCTGATGATAAACCAGACTATTGTTAATTAAATCACACTTCCTATCTGTAATGGGGGACAAGAAAATACTATTCAAGAAGTGAAATGAGATCCCTTAAAACAAAACAAAAAACACACTTAACAACAAAAAAAAATCTCTTCTTATTAAGGCAAGATGGTGTTGGGAAAAATACCTGCAAAATTAGATGTTTTATCCTACCCCAAGAGACATTAACGCCCTTTATAACAGTAAAAAAGTGCACAGTGAGATAAGTTTGTAACCCTGAGCTGCAAAGGGCTCAGGAAAAACTGAAAAAAATCAATGAGTTGAAAAGTCACACAGATATCTGATTACAAATAAATTGTGACAGGTGATCATTAAAAGCCTGGCTCACTACCAGGCTCCTCTGAAAAAAAAAAGAGAATCAGGACAGATTATCTGCTTTTAATTTTGTGTGTGCACAAGTTACAGAAAACAGTGTAGCACATATGCACTATGTTTAAAGTTGGTTTAGAAAAACTAACAGGTTTCATGTTCTGCTCTTGCCTACTCCAAATATATTTTAACTTTGGACACTCTTATAAGTTATTAGTTAACCATGAAAAGCCTTGAAACTGAAACACAAAGCAAAGTCAAATCCACACAGAGGAAAAGTAAATGAAATCCATGACTGAGGACACACTTCTGATGGAGGGCCAAGGAGTCTGTTGACAGATTTGGGAGGCTTTGGGGGATATTTTATTTCTTTTTAACGAGACAGGAACACTGCAGACTAGTAAGACACTTCAATTTCATCCTGCTCCACAACTTTTGCCTCTCTATTTATTTATTTTGCCTCCTTATCAGATGATTCTGACAATGACTTCGCACGCTGAGCATGGCAAATGATCAAGCAGAAGGGAGAGGAGCAGTTTCCTGCTGCCAAGGGCACACTTAGCCCTAGCACACCTCGTGTGAGCAGAAAAGCACAACAAATAAGTCTCTCTCTGTACTTTTTTTTTTTTTAGGAAAAAGGCAAAGCTCCATGTTTCCCAAACTTCAATGCTGACACTCTTCCACCGTCCATGATCTCAGCCATGCTGGTGTCAAGCCAGAGCAGTTACTCTGGATTCGGACTGGTGTCTCTAAAGGGATGATCTCAAGTGCTAATAAAATAATAAAAGACTTCCACTGACATCAGATGGGCTGGAATTGTGCATTACAACCAGGCCTTGGACACCACAGTGTTTTCTTAAGCTTAAGGTGACTACAGATGCAAGTTATGAACTCAGGTCAGAGTTACACTCAGTTTATGCCAATTTAAGCAAGATTATAATGTTGTTCCAAAACTCAGTTCCTGTGGCAAATTTTACTTTGCTCAGTAGAGAGTAGGATTATGGCCAAAATTTCAAGTAAGAAGCATTAACCTTTAACTCCAGAATAACTGTGTTCTCACATCAAATATTGGCTGAAGGAATATTCTCTTTCAGTCCTTTTCCCTGCTCTTTTAACACTGTGGCATCTATGCCATTCTGTCTGTGGGTCTTTTTACTTGCTAACAGCTAAGATACCAACTAAGAAAGCCAAGTTTCCTTGGAATTCCCAGAGCTTGCCTTCAATAATTTAACACAAATCCTGGCGGAGCAGCTTAGCGATAACTGGAGCTATTGTTTTTATTTGCTGGAGTGTGAGTGACAAGAATCCTCTGGGCTCAGGGCTGCCTGTCAGATGCACGGGGAGAAGCAGTGATTTACAGAGGGGAGAAGGGGTTCATGCCAAATTCCACAGGGAAGTTCTAAGGGCTGGTTTACCTGGTCTGACCGGGCTCTGCATGCAGTTCTGCGACACCATGCCTGGATGGACTGAAGTAGAAGCCCTGCTGCTGAGGTCCATGACAGAAGGTGATGCTGAGGTAGCTTGCTGGAGACCTGACTGGTGTGGGCTAGGCTCGTGCTGGTTTGGGCTGGGTGGAATGCCATTTTCTGAGAGGAATTCTTCCAGGTCCATGTATTCCAACTGGAAAGTGTCTCCATCATATGGCAGTGTCTTGTCCCATAATGTTGGACCCAAGAAAGCTGACTGAGGGACTGTGGTACCGGTGCTGTCATCATCTAACTTCTTCTCTTTGTCTTTTTCTTTACCGAATGCTTAAACAAAAACAAAATAAACATGTAAGAACTCAGTAATTAAAACATCAGCTACTATTTCCATTATTTCTGCTGTACTCTCAGGTGTAAGAAATGAATACTCTCATCAAAAAAACCTCCTTTGACTCACTCTACTTGGAAGAGAACTGAGGGGTCATGTCACTGAGCACCTTTGTGGGAATCAACCACATTTTTGAGATTGCCTTCTGTTTTCACTTAACAATTCCACCCCATGCACAGCTTTAAAGGTCAGCATCAAAAAGTACTTAACAGACTTAAAAGTAAACATTTCAGTACTCCAGCAAACTGGAAGCTATTGATATATTCTATTGAAAAGTCTTAGCCTAAAAGCCCTGGGATCCTGTCATTCTTCTAAACTAAGGTCCCGATCTTGCTAGTCCTTGCAAGCAAAGCAGTCCTCAAATTCTGCATTCTAGATGTTATTAACATACAGTGGCAAAGGCTCAGAGAACACGGTTCTGATGTGCACAAGACAACAAAATAATCAAAGGCAGAAGCAAAAAAAAAAAAAAACTTAGACGGGGGCTTCCTCATTTCTGCAGCCCCCAGTGATTTCAGTGCACGTTTTGTAAGGGAAATGCCTGATTTCTCTGCAAGCTCTGCAAGAAAATGAACTCGTAACGCTTCCTGTCAGCTACCAAGCCTTCGTAGCATTTTATTTTTAACCTCGTACAACAGCCCTGGTGAAATCCTGCGAGTCGCTTGGCACTGGGAACTAGGAAAGACGAGGAGACAGCGAGACCTTCCCTCGATTTCTGCCTTTCGTGCGCGCTCGGTCCGCTCGCCATACGCGGTGCGGGTGTTCCCGAGCCGCCTCCACTTCCCGGGGAAGCCGCAACTTTCTCCCGCGGAACGGGGGGGACGCGGGGCCGGGAGTGTTTTGCTATGGGGCCTGAGACGGGGATCCCGGCCCCCTCTACCGAGGCACCGAGCGCCCTTGGCATCCAGCCCCCTGGACCGGCGGTGGGAGCTGCGAGCACCGAGCGCGTCCCGTTAGATCGGGCCGGGAGCGCCCCGAGCGAGCCGTCCCGGGGCTGCATCGCCGGGGGGGCGCGGAGGGGAGGGAAAAAGGGAAAGCCGTGCCGCGGACCCCGAGTGGCGGCTGCGAGGGGTCCCGGGGAAGCCTCACCGTCTTCGTGAGCGAGCGGCAGCTTGAGCGGGTTTTCCAGAAGGGATTTCAGCACGCCGTAGGTGGGCGGCAGGAACGGGGGGTTCAGCGGGAGCGGCCGCGACATGGTCGATGGGAGCTGCCCGCGGCGGCGGGGAGGGCGCCCGAGGGGGCAGCTGCGCGGC
>VXBR01003728.1:174187-189948 GCA_013400215.1 Cisticola juncidis
GCGGGGAGAGGGACTGTCCGTGTGGGAGAGGGACTGTCCCTGTGGGAGAGGGACTGTCCCTGTGGGAGCAGGACTGTCCCTGTGGGATCAGGGGTGTCCTGTGGGAGCAGGGCTGTCCCTGTGGGAGAAGCGCTATCCCTGTGCCAGCAGGGCTGTCCCTGTGGGAGCAGGACTGTCCCCGTGGGATCAGGACGGTCCCTGTGGGAGCAGGACTGTCCGTGCGGGATCAGGGCTGTCCCGGCGGCCGCGGTCCTGCCCAGGGATGTTGTCCTGCCCAGGGATGTTGTCCTGCCCAGGGATGGGGATCCGGCCGGGGAGGGGTCTCCAGGCTGGGTGCGTTGCCGTGGGATGTTCCTGCCGTGGGATGTTCCNGTTGCGGGGGGATTTCCCTGCCGTGGGATGTTCCTGCCGTGGGATGTTCCCGCCGCCGAGGCGAGCGGCGGCTCCGATCCCATCGTTGCCCCCGTGTCCCCCCAGCTGCCGCCCGCCGCCGTGTGCTGTGTCCGTGCGGGACGTGCCCTCGCTGGGGCAGGGCTCCCCGGCCCCGCCGCTCCCGCTGGGGCCGCGCAGGGCGCTGCGGGTCAGCGCTGGCTCGGGTCATGGCCTCCCACCGCGGCTGCCGCGTTTGGGGAACCTCGGCCCGGCCTGCACTCGGTCCTGCCCGTGGGTCTGAATCTGTTCGTGCCCCTTCGCTGAAAACTCAATAACCTCCCCCGCTCCGCCCCAAGTTACTTTAAATGCTTTTTACAAAGGAAGGACTGCAGGTTTTAGGTAAAAATCTCCAGCATGGTTCATGAGATGCATTTTCCGCACTGTTTTGCAGCAGTTCCCGTTCTCCTACATATTGCCTTGGCATAGCCTGTAATGGAAATTGGGAACTCTGTTCTGAAATACCTCCTGGAAACACAACTGCTGGGTTTTTTCCTCATGCAGAAAGCTGGAGTGAAAATGAATTTTTTAGGGATACAGCTGACCAGTATGTTCCAAGGGACATACCTGTATTTTCTCCATAATCATGGATAAAAGTGGGGCAGGAAGATGATGCAGTAATCATGGCTCAGCAGAAATATGGTTACTGATAGATGGACTGACACCACTCTGGTGCTGGGGGACAGGTATTGTACAGCTTGGGATCTAGAATGGTGTGTATTTAAATAAAGACTGGTCTGAAGAACTCAGACTTTTCTCTTTCTCGGGGTTAAATGTGAGCAGTACTGTACATGAGAGAGATCTCTCAAACCTGAGCAAAGCTTCTAGTCAGGTATCTGCATGGTCACAGCTGAACTGCTACTGTCACTTCATTCCTCTGTGAATTATATTCTGTCTGGAGAAAAGAGTTGCAAAAGTAGGCGGGCAGAGAACAAGCTGCAAGATGGAGAGGATAAATAATGCAGAACAAGTGTTCGGGTCAAGGCACAGGACAGACTGAAAAAGCAAATGGTTTACAGTACCTTAAATACCCACTGCTTCATCCACTGAGTGAATCTCCACCTCAGCCCTTTGGGAGCCAGAACAATGGATGAAAGGATTGAGTGAGATGCACAAAAAGAAAAAAAAGAAAAAAGGAAAAAAACCCCACACAAACCCACCCCAAAAAACTGAACAGGAGAGAATTGGAAGAGGCTCCTGATTCAGCCTTTGTTTTAGTTCTGATTTGTCCAAAGCAGTGCAGGTTCCCAGGCTGGCCTCACAGGGCAGCGCGTTTCCAGCTGTGTGACGCAGAGTGCGGAGGGCCATGGAAAGCCCCATGAGAACGCTCAGATACCCACACCCAGTGAGCCGAAAAGCAGCAGCTTTTGAAGAGAAGGTGGAGAGACACCGAGGAGCAATGCCTGCCCTCCCCTCTCCCTCCCTCCACAGAGGTTCTGGCCAGAGCCCTCGCTTGGCTTTCCAAGTGAAAGCCGCTACCCACAGCACTGAATCACTGAAAAATGGATGTTTATTGTCCCGGTGCTGCAGCTGAGCGAGCTGCTGGGGCTCCTCACCAGATGAAAAATGCCTGTTGAGTGAACCATGAGCTGCCCCCGCCTTTTTTTTTTTTTTTTTTTTTTTTTTTTTTTTTTTTTTTTTTTTTTTTTTTTTTTTTTTTTTTTTTTTTTTTAGTTTAACTGAATGTGGGAAAGACAGGTTTGGAACTGCTTTTGGGTGATAGCAGAGGAACTTCTCCTAAGTAATCTGGGTTGGTTCCAAAAGGCATTCCAGTTCTCAGAAAAATAGGTATTACTAGTCATTGCTTATATGCCGGGAGTTGAAAGATTAATAATTTTCTCTGCCAAAGTTTACAGGCAGCCTTTACCATGGCAGGGCAGATCAAATACATGTTCTTGCTTGGGCAGCTGACCTGGTTTGAACTCAGTAAGTGTGGCTCTCGGTGATGACTGCAGCTTTGGAAAAAATTCTCCGCTCTGCTTTTTAAAGCAGCCTTCCCCCTGTAAAGCATTAACCAGACTCTCAAGGCCGTTCCAGGCACCTCGTGCCTTTGGTGCTTTGGTGAATTATTTAGCCCCAGTAGGTGTAAGCAGCCAGATGACAGAAGTGGACTGAGACAAGAGATAAGGGAATAGCTGGCCCGTTTTGCAGTCAGACCTTCTCCTGAATAAGGACAATTCCCAGCTGGTGCCAATGGGAAAAACAACTTGATCCTTCCGTTTATTCCTCTGCACTCCGTTCCTCTTCCTTTTTCACTCTTGGCGTGCGTGCTGCAAAAAGACAGTTTAGAAATAGCTGTTCTTACATGCTCAGGCTGTTTGATTTTGGAATTTGGCATTGGTTTTACTGGAGACAGAAGAGCACCCACGAGCACAGAATAAAACAGCCCATCCCCAGGCAGAGCTGTAGCAGAAGGGAGGAGTGAAAGGTGCAGGAGCCCAGCATCATCCCCTCCTTAATCAGAGTTTCTATTGAAGTCAATGACCCAGATTTCCCTGACTTCAAATGGCTGCTTTCAGAGCGCTTGCCGGAGGCACGGTGCTGGGGAAGGTCAGGCAGAATTTCGCCTGAAGAATTCCACATGCATAGGCTTATCAGCTCGGGATCTGTACAGCTTGATACTGCAAACCCGTGCTCTCCAACCAGCTCTCTCAAAACCACTAAAGTGATTGCTGCCCTGGGCTTCAGTCCTGCTAGGCTGTCCTGAGCTTGGGATTTCTTTTTTGTGATCAGTTCTGTGACATCCACCTTGCTCCCAGGTTGCTCTCTAGAAAATACAAAATGCAGAGAGCACAGACCAGTTCTTACTCATATGGGTTTAAATTATTAAGAACCCAGAAATGTGGTAAATGTTTCTTATCTTTGGCAGGAAAGCCTGACCTTCTTGGAAGAGTGGGAAAATTCCCACAGACAAAAATCAGTCTTCTAAACTTAAAGGCATTAAAGTCATGCTGTGTCTTCTTACGAAAGAATTATTGTAACAGCAGCAAGTAGTGCAGAAATGCACATTATCAACTGTATGCAGTTTGTCCTGCAGGTTTAGATTCATTAAATTTTGTTGATGAGATTGGGAGTGTTCTCTTCCCCTCTTAGTTCCATGCAGTACCCGAGCAGATTCCTGACACTGCTGCCACCTCATAGTGCCCTCCCTGGGTAGCCCAGGTACCCCCAGCCCCAGGGCATTCTGCTAAATTACCACCTCTCTTATGCCAATTTTATTCTATTTAAATCTCTCATCAGGAATTTCAGCTGGTAACTAGTTGCCATATCATATCAGAATATGTTAAATACCAGCCTACTAGGCTTCCCAGGTTTTTGGAACCTACTTATGCAAATATCAATGCAACAACAGAGACTGAACACTGTCTTAAAAGGCAAATGCACCCTGGATTCTCTGTGTGTTTATCTCCCTACTTTATTTGATACAGAAAGTCTGATTTGACCTTCAAAAATTACAGTTTAAAAGGGCTTGGAAAAATAGAATATTAGTAAGTTGGACTTTTTTTTAATGTACATTCCAACCCAGAATCAGCTTTACTGATGGAGAGCATCCCAAAGCTGGATTTCAGTGGCATGGATGGGTGTTTATCAGAAGGAAAAGGTGGCATTTTCCAATAAACATTTGTTGGCTTTGTCTTACCAGTGTCCAGGGTGATGCAGGATGGAGCAGCTACACATTGGGGACTGTGCTCTGAGGGACAGGGACAGGAACAGGGACAGATCAGAGCTCTCCTGCCCCTCCTGTGCTGGAGTCAGCAGCTCTGCAGAGTCCTGGCAGCTCCTCTGCAAGCCCAGGCTCATTGCCTGTGTCTGCTGCGAGGACAGATGTGCACAGACAGTGCTCACTGCAGACACACCTCGTGTTTGCCTTCTCCAGCAGTGCTCAGCTTTGTAAAGTTTTCCTGCATTACAGTGAAATGCTGAAGTTAATTGAGATGAATACAATGACAGCTGGCAGCTGGATCATAACAACCCAACACACACAGGCACAAGGAAGCAGAGCAGCCCTGCTATTGTTTGTTGCTTTATTCTGCCTTTAACTTTTTTTTTTTTTTTTTAATGCCATGATTTCTTTTAAAGTTATGTGCTCTTATCTGCAGCGATGTGGGTGCATAATGGACTGTATTTGGACTAAAGATATTCTTGTCTGTGTGTTTTCCTGGCCAGGCATTTAGACTACAAGCTGTATGGGAAGCATCAGGCAGAAAGTTATGCAGCAAACATCAGACAGAACTGGTTTAATATTAAATCTTCTTTGTAATAGTTTTTATTCCCAGTATTTTTTAAAGCCTTAAAAAAAACCTTCTTTATTTAATTGGTTTGCAGAGTAAGTTGGTTTTGAAGGTTTACAACTGGCATTTTCATAAGAAGCTTCTTAGGTTTGGGGGTTTTTGTTTGTTTGGTTTTTTTTAAATGCCAAAGGGCAAAAACATATAATTTTCTATAGCCTGACAGCATCTATGCAGGGAAATAAAGATGTCCTCCTCCTGTATTTTCCCTTAAATGACTTTGACCTGGAGAATACATTATGTTGATTGGCATGAGAAAGAAGGCTGTGATCTTATTTTTACTGTTTGTTATAGCGGCTTCAAACTTATCAAAGAAAGAAATAGAGGCTTTTTAGATGGCTGCTTGCCAACAGCACTAATCAGAATTTTAATGAGATTTTTTTGAGGCCTAAATTAGGTCTAATTAACAATATATAAAGCTAATGTATAATGCGATAGAAGGAAGTAGCCTACTGCATATATAATGGGTTCCCATCTCTTCACAAACAGAAACGTTGAACAAAATGCACATTTCTATGCAGGTTTACACATCTGCAGCTCCCTTCTACTGTTAGGCCATATTAACAAGCTGCCTTTGGAAAACCTGACCCTCAAATTCACAACAACTCTGGCACCCCTGCAGGGCAGCAATGCAAACACAGCGCCTGTGTGGTTTTCCTGACTGGCACCCACTCCTGGGTGCTGCAGTGCTCCCTTAGCCATCCCCCTGTGGCCCACATGTTCCCATTGTTTGTGCAAGAGAACTGGCCTGGGACTCCCATTTCCCAACCAGCACTCAAGGCAGGGTTATATTTAGTCCACACACACTGTTTTTCTCCAAGCATTTAAGACAGAAAATTAACAACTCCAAAACGTCATCCTCAAAGCACGGCCTTGTTTCTGCCCCTGAAGGGTATTTTGTGCAAGGAGGGATGAACCAAGAGGATTTTTCTCTATACAGGAGTTTGTAGTTATTTATGGTACCATAATTCAGTTCTCTCTGGTTGAGCTGTTACATAGAAACTATTAAAAAAAAATCTTGGATCCCAGTTGCTCATATGAAGCTTAATGCAATTAAACACCTCAAAGTATAGAATTGCTGCTTCTGCCTAAGTAAACATTTTTATTCACTTACTCAGGCCATTAACTGGGAACCCTCTTGCAAAGCCTCTTTCCAAATTTCGTGTTTAGTAAACAAATCTCATTTCTGTATGCCAGATACATCAGCACCTCTTCTGATTCATTTAGCTCATGAAGGATGACCAGCAGCAGTAACAATGGGGGCAGAGAGCCCACTGAAACAGGTCAGAACAGAATGAATATAAACCCCAAAATAAACTCTGCCCCCTCACAAACTCAGGCTCATTAGTCCTGTGCTGTTGGGATAAAGTGTTCAGAATACTTGAGTGGGACTTTAAGTGCTGCTCTGGAACAGGTTTATCTGCAAAGCTGTAACCAGAGCTTACACTAATTAATAGAATCTTTAGTTAATGAGGCAGTCTGTCAACTGACCATAAACCTTGAACCAACATCAGACACACTCCAAGGAAGCTTAAATAGCCATTTCAGATGTGTATTTCTTGAAGTGTTTAAATAAATATATTCACATCAAGTTTAAGGAAAGAGCCAAACCACAGGGCAGAGGGAGCCAGAATCATTTTGCATCTGTTACAACACTCAGAATAATGTTTGGGTTGATTTGTAGGGGAAATATTTGTTTTTGAACTGGAATTTTGGTAACTCAGAACAGATGTTCACAGTGTTGAAATGATGTCTGCCCATGCAGCTCTGTTAAATCAAGTGCTGTTACACATTTAAACTAATCCAGGGGAAAATTAATATGCTGTGAAATTGCTAATCTTACAAAAGGTACATACTAATGGGATTCCAATTTGATTATCTTTCCATTTTATTGGAATCTCAAGCCATACAATAACACCTACAAAAAACTACCAGAGCAGTGAGATTTCATCTGGTTTGTGACGCTGAATGGTGAGGAAGTGCTTGTCTATCACTGTTTTTTTTTCAAAGCCTGTTAACCAAATCACCTTTTTTTCCCACCTTCGCCGAGCCAGGGGGTGTTTAAACAACGCGGAATGAAGAAGCTTCTTGTAATGAGAGAGTTATTTATGCCTCTTAAAAATCGCTAAGAATTCGGTGCAATATTTTTAAAGTCCTATTTCTATCTCCTAAAGGCTGTGGCTGCAGAGCAGCGGTGCTCGCAGGGACGGACACATCCAGCCCCTCTGGAGCAGCGGAGGGCGCCTCCACCCTCGCGGTCTGAGCCCCACACACGGCTCTGCATCCCCCAGGCACTGAACAAAAGGCGTTTTTCTCGCTTTGGAGAGGCTGCCTTTCCCCTTTTTCCAGGCAGGCAAGTTGCAATCTCCTCTGCAGGCGCAAACATCCCCAACTCCTGGCGGCTGTGAGTCCCAGTCTGCCAGCAGAGCTCTCTGCCTGGTGTCCTTACGAGGGCTGCGATTCCTTCGAGGAACTTTCAGATATTCCAGTGCTTTTCCTTCCCAGGACAGATCTGGTGAGGTGGTGGGGGCTGTCCATGGCTGTCCCATCTGCAAACTCCTCTTCCATCACTCTGTTCAGGTGACCGCTGGCACTGCTCGTGCCACGGGCGGTTCCTTTGTGAATCAGACAATTTGAATTTCTGTAAGCTGAGCTCTCGCAGTTGTACCCAGCCATGTCCCCTGCCCGCTTTGGCCCCCCGATGGCACGGCAGGATCCCTCCCTCTGCCCGGGATGTCCCTGAGTGCCACCGGCGGGGACAAGGGCAGGCAGAGAGGGGGACTGCGGGTTCTCTCCTGTTCACACCACTGCTTCATCCCGGGGGATGCTCTGGGAACGCCGGCAGAAGCGGAGCCTCAAGCTCGCTGTGCAAACGCGGCACAAATGCAGATTTTACTCGAGTGTGCTCTGTGCAGGCAAGTTTGTATTTATAGTGGGCCATGAGTCACCTCCTCAGCTGCCATGGAGACACAGTCCCATCCCCGGCTCCATTCAGCACTGTCAGCCCTAAATACTCTGCATTTGTGCTTGTACAACTCGGGGATTGCTTTTCTCCTTGGGGAACTCCTTTCTCTTTATCCTGGAGCCATCGGGCAGGGCAATGCCTCCATGGCTAAGAAGCTTCCATGCAGCAGAAATAAAACGTCAGCTGTGCAGACTTTCAGACAAGATTTTTGGAACATTTCTCTGATACTTTGCTCAGGCATTCAGCATCATTATTTTATCTTGGTCATCATCTAACTGACTTGTCAGCTATTCTGTTGTGTAAATTCTTTCCTGGAAAACCTGTCCTTTCTGCAAGGAGCTCATATTGTCTATTATTTTATTTTATTGAGAAGGAGATAAAAAAGTTAGAAACCATTTTTAAAACTATTTTTGAAGAGTAAAATTTTCTTATAATTTAAACCTTTATATTTTTTTCTGAAGCCTTTATTTATTGAGACAATTCAATGCAGGCTGATGCAGAAGCTCTCCAGCCCCTGCCCCACGACAGGGACACTGGGAGCTGCTGTTCTGCAAGAAAACACCTCGATTGCTCTGTGTGGTGAGTAGGTGAGACTGATTTACCAGAGAGTTGCCCTGAGGCCCTTTGGAAGTCAGGCAAAGGCTTTGTTATGCCAAGATTAGTTGCTCCAGAGTAATCTCTACAAAGGCTTTGCAACTTTATGATCGTTAACAGGAGATGTGATTTCTTTTTAATATTTTTAATACTTCCCCTCAACATTACAAAAATCAGGCTGATTTATGTTGCAGGTGCTCCAGGCAGAGGAGAATTGAGCACCCTGGCAGCCTGTCCGTGGCTGTGACAGAGGATGGCAGGAGCTATTCTGAGCTCAGAAGTCCTCCCTAATGTCACTTTCCTTTCATTCAGGCATGGATTTCTTTCCTGTCCCACTAGCTGCTATTCCCTTTTACAAAGAACAATCTCAGCTGGGTTTTCTGTAGCAGAACTTGCTCTGCTCGAGCCCTGTGTGCCAGCAGTCCCCTGGTTTTTTGGTGCTGTTTTATTGCTGTTCAAGTGGCTGCTGTAAAGAGCAGAGGGACAGTCTGGCACCAGGCTAATCCATCCAAATATTGGGTTTTTCAAGAGCAGTAAAAGCTCACTCCAGCTCTGGATCTCACCAAAGCAGAGGAGGTTTACTGAGTTTTTGTGCCTTGAGAGCTGCAGAGGAATGACAGCGTTCCCATGAGAATCAACCTTGTTGGGAGCACAAGTGAGGCTTCCCTGGAAATGTGGTGCCATTTCAAGGGGAGAACTCTGCCAGCAGCCTTTCCATCCTCCCTGCACCCTGACTCAGGAATAAACACAGGCACAGAGGGAGGGGATGAGGAGCAGCCAGGCCCGTGGTGCTGCAGAGCTGTGGCTCCTCCCGGGCAGTGCCTATAAAAGGCTCCTCTCTCTCTTTCTGCCCGGGCTTTTAGCAGGTGTCTCCCTGAAGGGAAGCCCAGCAGCCCATGGCACCCACGTGCTACAGCAGCTCCCACTGATTTTAGGTCACATTAACAGCAAATCTGAGGATTTGCTCTGCTCCCTCTGCTGCTGTGTCTGATCTGCCTTCAAGGGAGGCTGGGATCTGTTTGAATCCCACCGTTCCCTACAATTGTAACATCTACTCCACCTCCCCAGTTGTGAGAACTGGCACAGGGCTATCATGTGCAATAGTCTTAAAAATCCTGGCAGGTTAACTTTGAAGAAAATCTCTGCTTAGGCAGTAGTTCCTGCTAGCAATTACCAGGCTTTTATCTGTAGCTGTCAGTACACTGTAAAAAGTGGCTGTTACTCCCATTTGATAGATGAAGCAGATGTTCTAGGGACATCTGAATAGATTTAATGCAGAAATTGCATGCCTAAAAGGTGTTCTAGAAAATCCCATCATTATCACATGACTGATTTTATTCAGTGCACCCAGGAATTCAGATCTGCTGGCTGTGCTTTGCTTCTCTTATTTGTTTTAAAGCAACAGTTCTGAAGTTTTCATTTTGTTCCCTATCTGAGGCAGAGGAGGAGCTGGAATGAGACTGGGTTTTGTTTGTTTGTTTGTTTGTGGGTTTTTTTTTTTTTTTGAGGCAAACTTTCAGGTATGGATTTATTCAAAACTTCTTGAGCTTTAATTTGGTTTTGCGATCAAGAGGCACAGAAGTCACATTTGTGAAATCCAATTAGGCTCCAGCCCTGGCAGAGACACATGACATGAGGCACGTACATCCATGCCAGTCCCTGTGCCTCTCTGCTTTTAAAGCCCTCAGCCTCCATGGCAGGGCTGTGCTTCAGGATCTCAGGTATTTGGGGTTACTGCAAACTCAATTTACCCCCCCAGAGCTGCAGCCCTCCCCTTGCAAACGTGGTAGGGACAGAGAGAGCTGAGCACTCTCTGCTCCAGGGCAGGGATCCCGATCAGAGCTGCAGATGGAGGGATCCAAGAACAATTTCTGGATGCAGTGGGCACAGAGAAGAGGCTGAGCCGTGGCTTTGGCAGGGAATTGCAGCCTGCTCTGCACGTCCCTGCTCGCTCCCCTCCCTGCCTGCAGCTGCAGCTGCTGCTGCCTCTGCAGGGCACACTGGGTTTTGGATTGAGGGCTTTCCACTAAAAGGAGCTAAAAGTTTTCAGAGCAAGGAAGAGGTCCCCTGGTAACCCTCCCTAGGATCCAGCTCCCGAGCTCAGGGAGGTGGTGATGCCCCTGGCAGGGTGCCCCTGCCCTCACTCCAGCCCCTGAGCCCTGGGCTTGCCTTTCCCTTCTGGCTAGAGCAAAAAACAGGAACTCAATCCCTCTCCTTACCTGGAGAGCTGTAATTTCCTTCAGCCACATCAGAGGCTGAATTGCTAATTCCCCCCTGCTCCAGGCAAGTGTCCCTGAGCCAGAACACCCCCTGGAGCAGCCACTGGGGCTGTTCAAATCTTCAGTCATGATGGCTGCTGAGTTTTCTTATAAATGAGAACCTGTGTTTTTATGAATGTGGTGAAATTACCAAGGTCTTTTCCTCTGATTTCCTGATTTTAAGTGGGTTAAATTGTGTATCCAAAACATCGAGACAAGCAACAATAACAAACCTGGTCTGAAACAGACCGCAGGGTTTTGTACCAACAACCCCTGAGCACAACAGTAAAACACTTTTCTGTTATCCTCAGCCAACCACAGGAGTTTTCCTGTTGGGGAACATTTCCTATTGATTTCATTTTTGGCTTTTGTAGCATTCTCTGCAGGACTCTAAGTGGTTGCTGGAAACAGCAGAGCCTGCAGGACTGTGCTGCTTCAGCACCTGCAGAATGGGTTTAGCACATCCATGGAGAGTTCAGGCTCCAGGAACTGCACTGCAATCCCAAAGCTGAGCAGAGAGAGGAGTGGGAGATTAATTGCATTTACACATTTTCAGTTAATTTCAGTTAATAAAATGATTCCTTTTGGTTGCATCTTTCAATTAGCCAAGTAAGAAGACCACCATACTTCAGCAGTTAGGGCCTATTTCTTGATCCTCCATATCTCTATTATTTACAGCAGTTCTGCATTTATTTGAAGGAGTGATATGGTCTGAGGGTACCAGGCAGGTTCTCTCTGCTCCTGCTCATGCCACCAGTGATGGGCAGTTGTCTTTGGCCTGGTGTCACAGCACAGTGGGTCTGTGGCTGGACAAGATAAATCCCAGTTTGGCTGGCCTGGCTCCTTCTGGAACAGAACTGGAACAAGTCCCTGGGTGAGCACTGATAGGATTTGAACCCACACTGGGGCTCAGCCAATCCTGCTCAGTCCAAAATGCAGACACATCACTGGCCAAGGAGCTGGGGGTGGGACAGAAGCCTGGAAAATGTGAACCCCCTGTTTGGGAGGGACCCCAACAATGAAACAATGAAACACCAATGTTTGTGTCATGGTCAGCAGGGACTTGAGCCATGAATCTCCAGCCTGCAGCAGCTCCCAGTGCTGCAGTAACCCCACAGTGACTGATCACAGTCACTAACCATGGGTCCCAGGGGCTCAGCCTGGAGATGGAAATGTGCTGCTCAGCCTGGAGATGGAAATGTGCAGTTCAGTTTGGAGATGGAAATGTGCAGCTCAACTGGAGATGGAAATGTGCAGCTCAGCCTGGAGATTGAAATGTGCAGCTCAATCTGGAGATTGAAATGTGCAGCTCAATCTGGAGATGGAAATGTGCAGCTCAATCTGGAGATGGAAATGTGCAGTTCAGTTTGGAGATGGAAATGTGCAGCTCAACTGGAGATGGAAATGTGCAGCTCAGCCTGGAGATGGAAATGTGCAGCTCAACTGGAGATGGAAATGTGCAGCTCAGCCTGGAGATTGAAATGTGCAGCTCAATCTGGAGATTGAAATGTGCAGCTCAATCTGGAGATGGAAATGTGCAGCTCAATCTGGAGATGGAAATGTGCAGTTCAGTTTGGAGATGGAAATGTGCAGCTCAACTGGAGATGGAAATGTGCAGCTCAGCCTGGAGATGGAAATGTGCAGCTCAACTGGAGATGGAAATGTGCAGCTCAGCCTGGAGATTGAAATGTGCAGCTCAATCTGGAGATTGAAATGTGCAGCTCAATCTGGAGATGGAAATGTGCAGCTCAATCTGGAGATGGAAATGTGCAGTTCAGTTTGGAGATGGAAATGTGCAGCTCAACTGGAGATGGAAATGTGCAGCTCAGCCTGGAGATGGAAATGTGCAGCTCAACTGGAGATGGAAATGTGCAGCTCAGCCTGGAGATTGAAATGTGCAGCTCAATCTGGAGATGGAAATGTGCAGCTCAGCCTGGAGATGGAAATGTGCAGCTCAGCCTGCAGATGGAAATGTGCAGCTCAATCTGGAGAGGGAAATGTGCAGCTCAGCCTGCAGATGGAAATGTGCAGCTCAGCCTGGAGAGGGAAATGTGCAGCTCAGGCAGGGCCTGAGGTCTCCCTGTGCTCCTGATGACCTCAGGAGCAGTGGGGTTGGAAAGGATCAAGGATGCACTGCCAGCCTTTGGAGTGAAAATGAAAACATCAGCAGGAACCCCAATGCTTTGCTTTCCTAGGATCCTTTCTCTTTCCCATATAAGTAGTTATTGTTATATTTCTATTACAGGCAAGAAACGTAATTTTATTTCTTTTTCCATTTCAATCACGTTTTAATGAGTTCTCTTCACATACAAAAGCAAGGATAGTTCTTGATGATAATAATAATAATTGGGCCAGAGGGAAATACTGCCTGTGGGCAGCTGACAGGCAGGGAACTCGAGAGGAGATCGAGACATTTCTGATCAGAGAGAAGCTTCTGATCAGAGGGGCTCAGGGTGAAATAGTGATGTGGAACAGCAGCAAAACTACTGATTTGTCATGGTTTGCTTTTACCCAAGAAGCCCAACAATGAAACCAAAATTTCTCATAGTGTCTGGCTGGAGAAACTGGATTCTTCCTCCTCAGGATGAGGGATCATTTCAGCAACCTCCCTCACTGGAGCCCTCAGTGAATAACAAGGTTTGTGTGGCTGCACTTCAGTGTGTGCTTTGGAAAAATGCTGGACTGAATTCTCTGCAGTCTGGAGCTCCACCAAACATCCCTGTCCTGGCTGTGTGCTGAGAATTCCTGAGCTGCAAGGTACAGGGAACATCCTCAGGCAGATTTAACCCTGCACATCCTGAACCTCAGCTAAGCCTGCAAGGTGTAAACAGAGATTCTGATCGTGGACATCACATCAAACACGACCTTGTGGCTTTAGGGCCAGAATTTGCAGGGGACAAACCAACCTCCCAAAACATACCTGGGAGCAGGATAGAGATTTTTTTATCCACTCCCTTCAGATGATAGTTTTAATTAGTTTGGGTTTGACTGATACTGCACCACAGGGACAGAATCAGCATTGGTTATCAGATTTCAACTTCCCAGCTTCATATTGGCAATCATCAGGCTCTATTTCTAACAGATTTTTAGACCATGCCATTTTTTCAACTCTATTGATGAATGATACAAAATTATTTTAACTTTGTGGGAAGAGAATTCAATAGTATCATCTTGTAATAAACATCTTAAATGAGTGCTGTGTAAATACCAACCTATTAAATCCATGCCAACCTTAGCCACTGTTTGTGGGAAAAAAATCTAGAATGAACAATAAATAATCAAGCCACCAAAAAATATGAGCAGAGCCTGGATGGTGCAACCTGTGAGCTGGCTGCTGTTTTTAGTGCTACATGAAAACAATCCCTAGGGAAAGGCAAAGCTGGTTACAGAGGACAAAGGTGAGGCTTTAGCCACTGGTATTTGGTTTTTGGTGCACTATCACTGCAAGCAGCCAGGGGAGAGATTTACTAAGGTATTTAGGTACCTAAACATGCCTAGCAGCATTTATAGCAGCATCTAAGTAGGTTAGGTGCCTAATTCCCATTAACTCCACGAAGATGTTTAAGCTGCTGAGCATCTCTGCAGAGCTGGCCCCAGTGCTGGGCTGCCAGGTGCCAGCCTGAACTGGTGTGACTGGGCTCAGCCTGCAGGCTGCTGCTCCTGGGAGAGGTGACAGGACAGGACACACCACTGAAATAAGGGTCCTGAGCTGGTTGAAATGTTTGCTGCTGACTTCAAATAGAGCCACACAAAAGTCACTGAGAGCAGCACTTGCAAAAAGGCCACTGAATTTTGGAGCTTAGTCTGGAGTCTCCTGTGTGTATTGAGCTGAGGTTTAGGAATCCCATCAGTTCCCAGCAATGTCACATTTCAGAAGCCAAGCCAAAGCAGCACTTCCAAAAAGGTCACTGAATTTTGGAGCTTAGTCTGGAGTCTCCTGTGTGTATTGAGCTGAGGTTTAGGAATCCCATCAGTTCCCAGAAAATGTCACATTTCACAAGCCAAGCCAGAGCAGCACTTCTGGAGTTCCTGGAGAGCCTTGCCCACAGTCAGCCCTGCACAGCCCAGCCTGTTCCACAAACACAAATATTTTTCTTAAAGGATTTTCCTTTCCTTACCTCAGTGGCACCAGGCACCTCCTGAGTGTTAGAAAGAGACTTAAATAAATGAACCAAACCATTTCTGAAGTAGCCTGTTACAAGAGGCATTTCAACAGATGGAGAATATTATGTGGGACAGATTCATTCCAATATAAAGGTGTAGTTTTATTAATTTAAAGGCTGTAACATACATTTTAGTATCTTTTCCACCTAAGTTTTTAAATTCAGGAATAAAAATGAAAAATAGCTGTTTTTACAGCGTTGCATATGTTGACAACTGCTCTTTACAAATTCTCTTCCAAGTTATGCTAGAACCATTTTCTCAATATACACAGCTCAGCTTAAGCAAAAGAATTTTCACAAAACTATTTCACAGAAAGGAAGAGACAAGGGGAGAGCAAGAGAAATAACCTAGGAAACAAGTATGCCAGTGTATAAAAATAGATTGGAACATTTGGAGATTGTAGGTAAGAAAATGTATTCTCAACCCCAGAGAATGTGAGCTGGTGGGTTATCTGAGGAGGGAAACACTCAGCTGAAGAGATGCAGAGAACTATTTCTAACATCTTTGATTTCTAGGCAGGTTTATAAGAGAGGGAGAAGCTGCAGGGTGGTGCCCTGGGGGTCTGTGGGAGGTGGCAGGGACAGGAGCAGGCAGGGCACAGCAGGGTGGTGCCACACTGGGCACACTGGGCACACTGGGGGCTGTGGGAATGGCAGGGGCAGGAGCAGGCAGGGCACAGCAGGGGGGTGCCACACTGGGCACACTGGGCACACTGGGGGCTGTGGGAATGGCAGGGACAGGAGCAGGCAGTGCCTGGCAAGGGCAGCATGGGCAGGGCTGTGCCCTGCAGCTGGCCCAGCACAGGGACAGCTCTGAGCTGCTCCCCATGGAGCCCCTGCAGCCTCCCTGAGCCTCCATCCCTGAATAGCTGCTCCCTCTGGAGCTGGCACAGAAGGGATCCAGGCAGCAAGAGGAGGCTCAAACCTCTCCTGAGCAGGACTGGGAGCTGGATCTGTGCAGGCTGGGGCTGACTGAGGAATGAACAGAAAGGAGCTGGATCTGTGCAGGCTGGGGCTGACTGAGGTATGAACAGAAAGGGCTGGATCTGTGCAGGCTGGGGCT
>VXBR01003728.1:190240-206735 GCA_013400215.1 Cisticola juncidis
AGAAAGGAGCTGGATCTTGGAAGGCTGGGCCTGCTGAAGGAAGGAAAGAAAAGGGCTGGATCTGTGCAGGCTGGGGCTGACTGAGGTATGGACAGAAAGGAGCTGGATCTGTGCAGGCTGGGGCTCACTGAGGAATGGACAGAAAGGAGCTGGATCTGTGCAGGCTGGGGCTGACTGAGGAATGGACAGAAAGGGCTGGATCTGTGCAGGCTGGGGCTGACTGAGGTATGGACAGAAAATGCTGTCAAAAAGCAGCAGAATGACTCCTATGGCTACAGCAAACACCACAAGGAATTCAGAACATCATGGATCTTCTGTAGGTCATGGGTCTGTGCCATTCTGAGGAAAGGGATTTAAATAAAAAAGCTTCTGGAGTGTCCAGGTCTGAAGGTGAAGCACAAGCTCTGTGCCTTTGGCCTGAGCTCTCCAGGAGCACGCAGGAGCCACTGGTGCAAATATGGCTAAACCATTCCTGTGTTATTGCTGGGAGAAGTTTTCTTGGAAATGGGAGTTACTGTGGGTCTGCTGAGCAAGCTTTTTTTTCCCTAATCCACACCACCTGTGTAGATTCACAGATAATTTGGGTCTGACCTAGTTAAAAGTACAAACCACATTTTTCTCATTTGCTTATTCAATGTACCCTGACATCTACTTCCTGCAAAGCCTGTAAAGGTCTCTTTTGTGAGCTGCAGGAAGAACATTTGGTGATGTTCAGCTCTCAGGCCAAGCACAGGAGATTACTGAGCTGCTATTCAGAGGCCTGACTTGGATTTCAAAAAAATGTGGATTATTTTGGTTCAAAAGGATCAACCCTTCCAGTGAGGCTGACCTGGCACAGCTCTGCTCTGCTGAGGACACAGAGCGTGGTGGAGGCACCAGAACTGCCAGGGAGCCTGGGTTTGATATTTGATATTCAATTGATATTGGATGAATGAGATTTCATTCCTCAGAGGACAAGGCCTCTTAACTCCAATTCACACCTGCTGAAGACAGACAAAATAATCACAAAAAATGTGATTGCAGCCTGTGCCTTGCTCACACTGCCACAATCACTCCTCCCTCCTGGACTGAAGCAGAGATAGAGATTTCCTTTGGCATATTCATCAGTGCTTCTGCAGCTTCAGGTCTGTCTCATTCATTAGTAACACCCACCCCTGCATACACAATACACACATAAAGAGAAAAAATGTAGCACAGAATCACACATCTGACAAAGCTGACACCAGACATTGTGCTGGGAATAATGAGATTTAAAATACCCTGTGCTACTGAGGTACACAGAAACCTGTTCATTAACTTCCCATCATTTTCTTTATCCTCTTTACAACATCACCAATGTGTACAAAATGGTTTTGTTCTACTTAAAAGACCAGTTCTGAGGAGGTGACTGATTTCTGCTGATCCTGGAGGTGGTTTCACAGCTTTCATTGTACTTGAAACTTCACAGCTTCCACTGAAGTATTTGATGTGTGTCTGTATTGGTTTAGCAGAGCACAAAAGTAGAATAGTTTTCATATTGCCTCATATTGTTGTCAGAGTATGATGTCCTCTACAAAAACTTTCTTTTTACTTGACAACTTACATGTCACATTTGACAAATTTTTCTAAAGCTCAACAACCAATCTGAGTAAGTATTTGTTTAAAAAGTCATCAGGGCTCCAATATTTGTAATAAATCACTAAATTTCTAGTGGCAAAACTTATTTCCAGATTTCTCCCATAGAAATTAGAATTTTCAGTCATCTACATTATTCTCACTAACACTGGTTCAAAAACCCCACCTCATTTTGCATCTCTCAGTCAACCATCAGCTGGAATCTACCACCAGTGCTCCCATCTTAAATCCCATTTTACTTAAAGCTGGGAACATTTCAGCTGACCTGGAAAATTCAGCTTCAGGTCAGGGAAATTCTGGGTCTGTGGGGAAATCATGGAAAGACTGGAGTGGGCCCTAAGGTGGGGCTGATCCCTGGCACAACAAGATGAAGATGAAGGGCAGAGGAAGGACTCCTGTGGCACCTGCACCATTTGCAGCCCACAACAACAAACCCAGCTCAAAATCAGCCGAGCTTCCTCCAGCCTGATGGGGAGCAATGTCAGCTGGAACTACATCACTCTAGAAAATAGGGAATTTAAAACCTGGGCATCTTCTCACTAAGGGGTAAAACCAGACAAACACTCTGTGCACAGCTCTGCTCAGCTCCTGGGCCCGGGGTTGTCCCTGATCCCCTCCTCCTCCTCCTCACAGCACAGCAGGCTCAGGGCACTCGTGACTGGATGGATCCAGGACGTTGTCTGGGTCACGTGGCTGAAAAACAACAAGAAATGCAATCAGCAACCCAAAAGAGGCTTTCCCATCCCAAAACAAGGAATTCCAGGTGGAGTCTGGAGCTGTGACAATCATCAGGACACCTCCAAACAAAGCATTGTCTTTTCTGTGCTAACTGCAAGATTTTTAAAAACCAAATGTGGACCCTTCAGACAGCCAGAACCTGGACTGGAGGTTCCATTTCCCAGTGCAATAAAGAAAATGCTTTTGTGTGAGATTCCTGATACAGACTGGTGACAATTCTTGTTAATTATGGGAGCTGCAGACAATTAACACAGCAGGGTATGAACATGGCCATCTCACTGCTCCCAGCCTGAGGGAGGCAGGGTGGTCAGGAGGAAGCTGAGCCAATGTGGAATCACAGAAACATCTCCAGCTCTTCAGAACATGAGCCCTGGGAGTGTCCCAGGCCAGGCTTCCATCAGCCTGGGACAGTGGAGGGGGTTGAATGAGGGGTATTTAAGGTCATTTCCACCCAAACAACTCTAGGATTGCTATTGTAGCATCACTGAGTAATTCCTCTTCTTGCAGAAGGAATAAATAAAAAAAATTATGGTTTTTTTACATGTCCTCTAGCCCAAATTCTGGATGTGCTCCCACAGCCTTTACACAATGAAAGGGCACCAGTGCTGATTTTTAAGGTTTAAACCCCACACTTGCCATGCAGGCTAAGCTGATTTACAGCTTCTGGAAAACTGTGTGAATGAAAGAGCCCAGGCAGGGCTCAGTAAGGACAGACACACGGACAGGTCTGGAGTCTGTGCTCAGTAAGGACAGACACACAGACAGGTCTGGAGTCTGTGCTCAGTAAGGACAGACACACAGACAGGTCTGGAGTCTGTGCTCAGTAAGGACAGACACACAGACAGGTCTGGAGTCTGTGCTCAGTAAGGACAGACACACAGACAGGTCTGGAGTCTGTGCTCAGTAAGGACAGACACACAGACAGGTCTGGAGTCTGTGCTCAGTAAGGACAGACACACAGACAGGTCTGGAGTCTGTGCTCAGTAAGGACAGACACACAGACAGGTCTGGAGTCTGTGCTCAGTAAGGACAGACACACAGACCAGCCTGGGCTCAGTAAGGACAGACAGACAGACAAGCCTGGAGCCTGCTGGGAACCCTGCACACCTTGTGAGGGTTGTGCATGGGAGCCATACTGTGTGTGGGCAACACTGCCTCTGCTCCCTTCTGGAATAATCTGTTCTTGGGAAAAGAAATAGCTGCTTTTCACCTGAAAAAAATAATCTTGCTAATAAATTCATTGCTTTTATAGTCAAGTCAGTGCAAAGATTAATTTGGTAATACAAGATCACAACAAGAATAAGCTGAAAAATGTTGTTGGTGTAATAAATGCCACAAAGGACAAAGGGCTCTTCTTGCACATCCTAACAGTGTCCCCAAAGCCCAGGTCTGCACTCACTTTCCAGGTTTAATTAAATCTGAAGGAACTACTCTGGATTTACCTTTTCAAGTGAGAACAGGTTTTGTCTTGGTGTGAGAACTTTCTCTTAAATATCTGATTCTGGAAACATCTACTGAAGTAGGAATGTCAATGTTCCACTGCACTGAGGGATGGCTTTGGGATCCCGGTTCCCACCAACAGGAACACACAATCCACACCTTGAGTGCCCTGAGCTCAGAATGAGCTGGGTGTGGAGGGTGATGCTGTTCACCAAGAGGGAAAAATGATCCTGATGGAAATCCCAGCAGGAGCTGCTCTGAACAGAGATCTGTGAATTCAGCACTGCCTCAACTGAGGCAATGCCTGAGCCAGGACGACAGCACGAACAAAAAGTGGAATATAAGGGCCCCACACTTGGTTCTCAAACATTAAAACAAAACAAAACAAAAAACAATTAAAAAAAAAAATAAAATCAAACCCCAAAGTTATGTGTAACCCCTCCAGTTATGTGTAAAACCAATTCAGAAGTGCTCTTCTGGATGGATTCCATTCCTTCTTTTGTTACAAAAATGTGCATTACTGGGCTTGTAGGATCAGATTCACAGGAGTGAAAATAAAAGGATAAATGAAAACCATGTTCCTACAGAAAATACACTGCAGCAGACAATGGCCACTCTCAAGGACAGTCATTGTTTCATTCTAAGAAAGCAAATGTACTTTTTTTACTAGGAACAAGAGCAACTTGCCAAACATTTCCAATGTTCACCTTCAGAAAGTCAGGTGACAGCCAACATGAAGAACATGAAAAGAGTTGTTTTACAATGTTTTTGGAGAGACTTGTGAATAAAGTCTGTGTAACCAAGAACATTGTCCCCATTATTCCACAACACTGGGAAATTTATGCCTTCATGTTTATATTATGAATATATTTACATTTGTAAACATACTCAGAAAAATATCTTTGCTGCATATTTCTGTTTTCTATAACGTCAGGAAATGCCTTTTTTCCCCAATTAAAATATTCAGTCAATAAGACTTAGTACTGGAGATGTGCTCCAGATTGAAGTCCCAGCATGTGATTTATTGGTACAACAACACAGAATTTCTTCCAATACCTGGAGAATTACAGGAGCTGAATGAACTGGATTCCATCCATTCCACCTCTGCCAATGCAGGATTCACTGCCTCCAGCACTATTAAAGTGTTTATATTGCCTACTTTTATCAAACCCTGAGCAATCCATTGCTGAATTTAAATAAGAACAAAACGATTTTAAAATAGTTTCTTTTCCCCATGCATGCCCTGACCTGCTGTGTACCTGAGCCTTGGCTCCATTTTCTCCTCAGCATCAACCCTGTGAAATGGGAGAAACTGCACACAAGAGTTACAGGAAAAGGCATCCACAGGTCTTTGATGTATCCAACTAAAAAATTCTTTGTCAAGTTTTTCTTCTTCAGAAGGTTTTTCTCCTGCATCCCCCAGGCAAATGACAGCATTGTCCAACTTCTGCTACTGCTCTGAGAACTTCACTTTGCTCTCACACAAATTAAATGCACAAAATTCTCAGTGCAAAACTGTGGCACTGAAATCTGGGTTACAATTATCTGTATTTGATGGCACAGATAGTTTCATCACTGGTAAAAAAGAAAAAAATCCAGTTTTCATTCATTTTCAAACACATGGGGCCAAGGTTTGCTCTGTTGTCAAGCTGCTGCTGCTGCTTCTGATTTGAACCAGCTCCTTCCAACTTGCTCTAGACTTTATCCCACAGGTGATTCTCTTAAGAGTTTGGTTTAAATCCTTTGCCAAAATCCTTCCCAGGAAAAGAGCTCTTATAAATAACCATTAAGTCCAGATACCACGTCTCACATTGTAGACAGACACACACAATACGTGCAGATTATTTAGGTAGAGAATAAATGTATAAACCCTGCTGCTATTTATTTTTAGCTCTCCAAAAGTGCTGTGACTAAAGAGCTTTGACATAATCAGTCTGAAGAGATAATCCCAGATTTAGTGGTTTGGAGAACATTCTTGTATTAGAAATACATCCTCTGTGATTTGTGTGTTAGGGCCAGCAATAAAAAGTGAGAGGGAGTCCAAATCTGCCTCTAGGTTTTGCTTAATTGATGCAACTGGTTTGAATACTAAAGGAATATCTGGAAAGCCACCATTGCAAAGTTTAAATGTACAACAATTTCCATTTGCAAATGTTCCTGTTCAAATGTCTAATTTAACATTTTCAGAGCAATTAGAGACATTTAAAGATTTTTAGGTTTTCAAACAAATCACTGCTATCGGAGGGCAGCCAAATTTATTGCTAGAAAACAGAAACATTTGATCTGGAAATATGTCAGTAGATTAGTCTGTCTTTTTAACATTAGCAAACTGCAGGACAAATTTCAGAGCCTGGGAAAACAAAACATGAGAACAGAGGGATGTTTTGGCAAAGAAATCATAGCAGATTATTTCAAATGCCATTATAATTACTCTCCTTATGGCCCTTCCTTCTTCACATAGAAAATGATTTCTTATAAAATTACAACCTCAGACAATCTTTTAAGAAAAGAGTAACTCAAAAATTCAGAGAAAGGCTAATGGAAAAAAATAGCTGCACCTTATTTTTACAATTATCAAGACATCTTTTTCACCTTAAATTGTGTTCTCCAGCCAGGGCCAAACTCTGGAGCCTACCAGGGAATTTTTGTGAAGTTTTGCAGACACCACAAGTGCTGTGGGTCTCATTGCAGGATGTGGAGCTGCAAGTCTGACATGCAGCACTGCTGAAAGTTGGTTTTTGTTGTTTTTTTCCCCCCTTTTTGACAGGGGATGACGTTGACAATACCTGGCTCAATGTCTGAACTGCCCCAGGGATCCTGAGCTTTAAAAGGAGTCACACCTTGTGCAAGACCCATCAGTGCTGAGATCAGTTCAGGAGAGGAGAGGCCACCTGAAGGAATAACTCAAACTCTCCTAATGAACAGGGACCCTTACTCATTAGAAGCTGAAAAGGATTTAGCTGTATCTGAACTTAAAAAGCCAAATTCTGGCCTCAGATGAGCCCTGTTCTTCTCTACCAAACTCAGGAGTGTGGAAGATGAAAGTGAAGCTCTGCTCATGCAAAACAACACAAACACCATGTTCTCCTCCTTAATGAGCACAGCCCACAAACTAAATCCATGGATCCATAGCAGTAATTTTGCTAAAATTTTAATCTGCTATTGCTTTTTGATTTCCCAGTCTCCTACAAACCAAATCCATGGATCCATAGCAGTAATTTTGCTAAAATTTTAATGTGCCATTGCTTTTTGATTTCCCAGTCTCCCACAAACTAAATCCATGGATCCATAGCAGTAATTTTGCTAAACTTTTAATGTGCCATTGCTTTTTGATTTCCCAGTCTCCCACAAACTAAATCCATGGATCCATAGCAGTAATTTTGCTAAACTTTTCATGTGCCATTGCTTTTTGATTTCCCAGTCCCCACCAGTCCTTTACCTTGCATTAGTGCTCAGCTGGGAACACTGAGGCTCATGAGCTGCTCCTATCTCTGCACTTTGGAAAGGCCAGGGGTTACAAAGCAGACACTAAATGCTCTCAAGCTCTGGAAAACTCTTTGCTATTTTGAAGAGCAAATTCAAAAGCTGGGAATTCAATTCAGAGCTGGGAAGATCTGCAAGGAATAGCTTATTCTGAGCTGTAACTAAAGCATTTTAATTTAGTGGGTAAGCAATTAGAGCAAAATAAAACAACTGAGTGACATTGATGCCAGTGTAATCTATCAATCCATCAATCAATCCTGAGAGCATCTAAGGATGACAGATTCCAGACATGAATCCTAAAGGCAGCTTGGGAAAGGTTTCTGCACTGAGTTCATCAACATTGGATTATTTGAACTGAAACATTCATTTTTTATTTATTCTTTTTGTTAAAATTCATTTCAGCCTGTGTCCTCTTGCAAGATATTTCAAAAAGAACACACAACCCCTAAGAGTACCCCAGGAGATGCTGGGCAGGTCCTGGAAATGTCAGTGACCTTAATTTTTACTGGCTGTAATAAGATCAAGAGCACAGGACACCTCCTGGAGCTGTGTCCTGAGGCAACAGGAATGTTTCTTGTATTTCCCTCAGGGACTGCAGATTTTGCTTGACTATTAATTAAAGATTGAGGGATATAAAGTGAAACCTCAGAAGACAGTCTTGCTATTTATTCCTTGATTAAACCGATTAAAGCCTTGTCTACTCAGAAAAATCTATAAGCCATTTCAGAGGGCAGTAATCAGTAGGAAGAAGATTTATCCAGCCAAATAGCGTGTGCTGCATCATTAAAAATTGTCAACAATAAACAAATGGCCTGAACTAAAACAAAATCAGTAACAACAGCAAGATCTGAGCCATGGCTGAATCAGAATTAAGTGAAAGCACAGGAACTTCTCAGCTTGCAAGAGAAATTTGTCTCCCCCAGTGTCAGCCCAGTCCTGAGTGAGCTGCAGAAAAATTCCAGTGCTGTGAATTTGCAAATGCACCAGAGCATGTGCAAGGCTGTTCTTTACACTCCTGGTGTTTTAAACTAAACTGCCATGAACCTCGAGCATGGACTTTGCACACCCTGAAAAACCTTGCTGTGTGCTCTGATCTGCTTCTTATGGCCCACCCAAAACCCAGGGAGCAAAATAATTCACTTTCTTATAATTCACATTATAACAGATGCCTTCTGTGACAGGCCAGAAGCTGGAGAGAGTGTGCAGTATTTGTGGAAGCTGAAGGAATGTTTCTCCATTTTGGTTCTTGATATTAAAAAACAAACAACCTCTCAGGAAAAAAAAGATTGCCCAACCAAAAGCAGCTTAAGGTCTTAACATTCTTGTATTACAAGCTCATGTTATCATAAAACCCAATGCCAAGTTTCCTAGTTCTGCATCTGAGATTATTTTCCTTATAGTCATGCAAAATGATTTCAGTGAGAATCAGAGAAACTGAATTCCAAAAATCCAAGAGAAACATGTCAGGACTACCCAGATTCACGTGGCAGCATCAGGAGGTGTGAACTGATGCTGAGCTGGTGGATGGAGCAGCTTTGGATCCCTGTGCATTAAACAGGACTTGCTTAGTGCTCAGCCAGAACTATTGAAATATTTGCCACTTCTTGGGACTATTATATATATATATATAATATATATAACTATTCCTTATTTTCATTCAGGAGAATTTGAGGATGACAGGTAAAAGGAAATATTTTCAAAAACAACCTTTTTTTTTTGTGTGTGTGAAACGTAAAATAGGAAAGGTCCAAATTTTAAGAGATGCAAAGTAACTGAGCTTTCTCTGAACTCAGTGGAACCAGCATGGCCTGCCTGAAATTACCCATCCCACCCACAGAACAGCAGAGTTAAGATGGGGACACCTACAATGATGATTTGATAATGCTAATTTTGGCACAAGGAACTTGCCTACTGCTTTACAGGAGCTGGAGCTGGATTCAGTCCAGGGGAATTTCAATTCCATGCTGGAAAGCATGGCAGAGCACAGGTTTTCTTAGTTTGCTTTGAACTGGCTGAAAATTGGGTGGAACATACAGAAGTTTACTTCTACATAAGGTCTGCTATGATTTGAAATTAATTGATTTCTTCTAGCAAGGGCTACAACCCTTGCTAGAGACAACCTGAAGATAACCAGGATAGTGTAATACACCAGATTATTCAGGAATGAGCAGAACACACCTCAGTGTGCTGGGCTTTGCATCCTTCATTTATAAAGCAGCAGAAATGTGCAGAGAACATTTAGAAATGGAACAAATCTCTCTTTTCAAGATACTGTGAGGTAAGTAAAATCAACTGTGATTTATTTCCTTTTATGCTGATACCTTTAACTCCAGTGTTGTAAAACATCAGTGTTTATACTACAGAAGTTCTCCATTTAGCACACATGCTCTGCTATTCTCAGCTCAGCTGCAATGATAAAGTTTCTGTGAATGCCCAGTTTTCAGTAAAGTGAGAGGTGTCTCCTTCCCAAGCAAGATCAAACAAAATCAGATTTTGTAGTATGATGTGTCTGCTTTCCATGATTTGTTAGGCATGATTTAGAAATCCACTAGAACATCATGTGTCTTTAATTAATCTGTATTTTATAAGTATTGACTTTCAGCTTTTACTTAACCTGGAGTAAATTCTCCACCTTGCAATGGAGGAATCTGAAGTACACAATGCCTCCATGGGAAACTTCTGATTTTTAGATAAATTGCTGAAAGATAACCCTAAATGAAGCATTATTGTTTCCCCTTTGCTGCAAGATAGAAAACATCACAAGCCCTAATACATCTAAGGGAAAAGATCCCAAAAGCTTTAAAATATTTTAGAACCTCTACTTGTGTTTGGTGAAAATTTAAGATAAGTGTTCTTGAGGAAAATAGCTGTTAATGTAGAATATTTTGGAATCTAGCCCTATTAAAAAGCTGGAAAAGCAGTGTTTACAGGGGCAAACTTCACAGCTGGTCCTTCCAAACCACATCCATATGCAAGGGGTGGGTGGCAGTGGGAGGGAGCATAGCAAGGCCCTGCCTAATTTTAGTGCCAGCCTCATGATACAGAGCTCCATATGCTAAAGGTGAACACAGTGGGAGGATGCAATGAACTAGAATGGGTTTTCTGGGGAAAAGCTGGTGTGTCCCAGCTAAGGGGTTTTATGCTGCTTTAGTGGGATTTTGAACTAGCAGGGTGAAACCATTAATTAGCAGATCTCCCTGGGAGGGCAGCTCTGCTCAGACTCGTTCTCCCTGCTGAAAATCAAACCCAGGAATTCCTAATTCACAAAATCACTTCGGTGGTAGAATGAATATCCACTGTTTGTGGCTGAGGAGAACTGCAGAGGACACAGGCACCAGGGCTTTGTTTCTCTAGATGGGGCATGAATCTGGTGCCATGTGTGAGTGACTGGTGGAGCTGCCACACAAAAACACAACAGGGCTTGTCCTCTGTTATTTTAAAGTACACCAACATATCTGGGCACAAATTCCATTTTTATTGCCTGGCAGGAGGGGAGTTACATTTGCAATGAAGCTGATCCCTATCTACTGTTGCAATTTTCATTCTTCTGAATGCTGTTAATTTATTTTAGTAAGACACTTGAATTTGCTTTTTTCCTAGTGCACACCAAGTTGTAACTCAGAGAGGCAAAATTTCAGTTTCCTATTCCATGGCAGAGCTGTACAAATGAGCTCAGTGCCCAGCCCAGGTTCAAGGCAGTTTTAGCAGACTAAAGAGTTGTTTCTCACACTTCAGCACTGACCAGTCCTGACAATCTGGTTCATTGAAAATAATTTTAAAATAATAAAATAATAAAAGGCTGAAATGATTTGCTGGATGAAAGTTGTGATTTCAAAAGCTGTCCTAAGGTCAGGATTCATGGACAGGATGCAGCTTTCCCTGGTAGGTGCAGGGAGCTGCTCAGCCCCATGGAAATGTTTTATTCATGTCACTTATTCACATAAGTGGGTTTCACTTCAGTGTGTAACACAAGCCAGCTGGTTTGCTTCTTTTAAACTCTGATTTCTCATGCACCTCATATTGCTACACCCCTTCAGAGATATTTATGGGAATTTCACAGCAAGCTGTCTCAAGCTTCTGTGCTATTAAGATTCCTTTCTGGGGTGTTTACTGCATTAGATTTATAATGTATAGATTTATGGACTCAGCTACTTGATAGCCCAGTAAAGCATGTTGGAACTGAAGGCAACTGCTAATTAAAATAATACTTGATTGTAGATTTGTATACAGGGAAGTGGGCTAGTGTTGAAGGACTCTTTAAGCCCCTCATGGCTTTGGCTGGGCTAAAAATGAATGAAAGGATTCTAAAGTAGAATAAAAGGATTGACATTCACAGCCAAAGAGAACAAGAAGGTTACAGCATTAGTACCAGGGCTGTGAAGTATCAACTATTCTGATAATCCCCATTTAAACAATTAAGATTAAATCCTACTGGGAAGGATCAGCTGATAAAATGGCCCCTCAAGCTAAGTTCCTTCTAGAAAAAGGATATTTTCATTGTTGGTTTTCACCCTGAAATCTGGAACAAGGGGCTGTGCAAGTCATGCCCCTTGCTCCAAACAGTTAATTTTAAATTAACAGCTGACTTCACATACATTAATTACACAGGGAGTAAGGTATGGACTGCCAGGCATGCAAACAGCCTGGCTTACACTCTGCTGAGGCTTTGGAAACAGTGATGAGAGCAAAACAAGGAAATAGTTAAAAATAATGTTCATTACTGTGATGTGTTATTGAAATGCTCAGTTAATGCCATTCTAATGAGCTGCATTAAGAACTCTGACACCACTTTGGTGTGGTGGCTCCACTCAGAAGTTTTTAGCCAGTGGTCATAAAGGGTGATTTCACAGCCTTCTCTGCCATTAAGTGGACAGATTTTCCTTGCCTTCCTCCCTCACAAAGACTGACAGAACTTTTTGGGACAGATTACAGCAGGCAAACAGCAGTGGAAAAGCTGGGCTCTGTCACCAGGAGCAAATGGAGAGAGTCACTGACACTGAGATCTGCAAAAATCCCTGGAAAAGCTTCTCCATGTGAACTCCTGAGTTCCAGTCTGTACTTTCAGCAAGGATAAGATGCAGAACATCTGATGCTTTCTGCAAATTGCACCACCTAGAGTAGCTGAGATTCTCCTGTTGCTAATAAGGATCTGCTTGTCACATCTGCAGTGGTTCAGCACCCAAGTGCAGAGCTCAGAAATGTCTGAACACACCCAGCAAATCCAGCTTTCTGCTGAGTCACTGAAACACAGATCTGCATGAGAAACACAGGAACAAACCCAAAAAATCCCAGGGGGTGCTTCAAGGATGTGTCATTCTTCTGTTCTGATGCTACATTTTATTTGCAGTTATTGATAACACAATCTTCAAGCTCCTGTCACACAGGTATAAACCCAGATTTTTACCCAGAGAAGAGTCCAGCATCCCCTTTAACTTCCCAACTGTCCTGTCAGGGCTCTCTGCACAGACAGCCCAAGGGAACAGGGCTCTTTTTAATAGCTGCTCTTGTATTTATTTCAATTGCAATGAAATTGGCTTTGAATTCACTTTCATTTCCTAAGCTATATTTCTATTTTTTTTTGTATAAATCTCATGTAGTAACCTACATCTGTCTGGAAATAAAAGGCTCCCTTTGATTAGAGCTGGAATGCAGGATCATATGCAGTGTGTTTGGAAACCTCTGCAGAAAAAAACAAAAATCATGTCTGCTTTAATACATCTCGCTCCAGGCAGCACAGGGTGAGGCAAGGACAACTGAGCAGTGTGCTCAAAAAAAAAGGAAAAAATACCCTGCTTTTCTTGGCCAGTTAATGCATCAACTTCAGTGTTATTTACGTGACTTTTGGAAGAGTTTGGGATAAAAGTGATTTATTTGCTGCCCTTCCTCTCTTTTAGGAGACTGCAGAAATCCACCTGTGAAACTCTGTGTTTCTGGCACCTGTAAGAATTAAACACTGGAAATTTCAGCAGCTAGAATAACTTACTGTTAACTAGATGATATATATGGAATGGAGGTGAATTATATTTTTCACCATTTCCTTCAGTCTTTTAGAGGAATAATAACCCCCCATTATATAAATTAATCTTCAGTATATTCTAGAATAAACAACAGCATACAGTACAATGTGCAATAAATTTTTCCATTAATTCTAAGTCTGAAAATCTGTTTAGTTTGATGTGCTTCTATTTCAACTCTGATCCATTTTCCCCAGAAAACTCACTTGATGAAATATTTGATTCCATCAGCTGTATAAGCTTCTTCCCATCCATAAGGCAGACCTAAGAGGAGATAAAAGAAATAAGAAATCTCAAAATTCAAGTGACACTGAGAACACAGTTTTGAGACAGTGTAAGTTACAATGCTGTAATTTCAATGTCATTAAAAGATCATAAATCAATTCCTCCTTTTGTAACAGATAATAATATAAACAATACAATTTAACAAATACTTGCTGGGCCATAAAGCTACTAGCTTTGATGATTTGATGATACATTTATTCACAGATGATACTTCTGATAAGTATCATTTGATGACACTTCTATTACTAGAATGATGAGTAACACTTTTAGTAGGGTACTATTCTATATCCCTTTAAAAATTAAATTGTCCTAGCAAATCTTTACCTTTTTTATAACTATTCGTTCAAATTTAACCCATTGTAGGGTTTGAAAAGTGCTGCAGAAAGAAGCACCAGTCACTGTGTAAAAATGCTCCCACTTTTGAGATGCTGCAAAGTACAGAATGGCAAGGGCAAGGTCCTGAAAAACTGTGGGTTTTTTGAGACTAGAAATATCTATTAAATTTCAACATGCAAGAAAAATTGTTCTTGAAGTGTTTTGCCTGAAACTCATCTCAAAATGTTAGTGTCTCAGGAGTTAAACTATTTTTGTTCATGTCCCAGTGCATCTCACAGACCAGCTCATTAGAACCATCTGTGAGGCTGCTTTTGGTTTAAAACTTTTATTTGGAAAATGTGCTGGACTGCACGCACCATCTGAGCTTTGAAAGCTGCCTCCTCCCAAGACTGCTCAAAGTGCACATGTTTATTTTTTAAATTTTTTTTTTTAAGCCTGATTTTCTTCTGTTGTCATACCTTTGTCTCTAGTGATTATTCTTAAAAGCCTGGAGAGGGATGAGTGCAGTTCTCCAGTATAAGGAAAATTCATTACAGCCACTGGATCAGGACTGGGCACACTGGAGCTGGTACAAAGCTCCTGGGAAGGAGTTTTATACCTTTATAAAATAAAAGAGTTTTATACCTTTATACCTGGGCACCAAGCAAGGAACAACAACTCCCCAAAACTGAGAATTTCAGGAAGGGAAATTGAGAATTGGGTGCACCAGAACAGCACCACGATCAGTAGTACAGCTTGAAAAAGAAAAAAACCCCACTGGACTGATTTTTGTTTCCTATCACTTTTACCCCCATTAGTCCCTCATCTCAGGCTTCTTCCCATTTTCAGTTTAGATCAGATCTATACAATCTGTTCCTCCAAACATGCCACCCACTGCCTTCCAAAGAGAATAACCCACAGCCCCTTCCCTTCAAACACAAGGTGGCTGCTGCACAGCAGCTCCCAGGCTCTGACTCCATTCTGAAGGGAGGAAGAAAAGGATTTTTTAAGCTATAAATACACTAGACCTGCTCACTGCTTCTTCCTTCCTCTCCCATCAAAGATGGGACCTTTACTCAGCACTGGTATTTTCTGATTATTTCAATGGCAATGGGATTCATCCCTCAGTTGCTTCCATCTGCCCTGGCCTTTCCTTTTCCTGCATGTCCAAATAAATGACAGTGGATTTGCTATATGAATAAATGAGAGTTATGAGTAAAGGCCCAGCATCTGCTCTGCACTCACATGGATCCCCTACATCACCTGTTTTATTTATTCAATAATTACACTTTTTTCCACTGGTGATTTCATTACAGTTATGAGGTTTTTTCCTCTTCAAATTGAAGAATTGTGCATAGGTAGCAATATCTGATGTTCTGTATTCTTCCCTTACCCACTGAAGAATTTGCTGCTCAAAACCACTGAATACATTTGTCACCTAGAAATGGAACTCTGGAAATATCTCCAGTGCTTTATTTGCCTTTTTGACTTTGTATGCATTAGATTGTGTATCCTATCCATCCTTTATGTGCTTTTCCACATTCCACCTACATCAGTAGGTTTTTTAATGCTTTAATTTCCCACATTTTTTACTTGCTCTCTGCTGGTTCAGTGCTGTTCCCTTTCTTTCCTTTCAGATTTTATTTCTGTTTCTTGTATTTCCCCTGGTAGCTGGGAAGCTCTCATGTTTTGCATCCTATTTCCCCAGACAACATCTCCACTTCCTCCAAGCTCACTGTCCCTATGAATTATTCATAAATTGATCTACTCCCTCCTGCTTCATCTTTTCACACCCTCCAGGGTCACATTTGTTTTCTGTCCTAGGGTCAAATTTGTTGTCTGTCCCAGGACTTGCTCTGAAGGGCTGCTAAGCTCTCACCTGGAGTAAATGTGATGTAAAGGAGCTGAAAAAGGCAGAAAAACAGTCTGAAATATACAGGATTTAGCCTACATAAACTGCAGCAATCTCAGATTTCCTGCATATTTATAATTTCTCGTGTGAACTGCTACAGTCTCTTTGATGAATCTTCATAAATAATATATTTGTCTGCAGCTGTCTGCATAGATCATCTGAAGAAATTACAGATTTACAGTATTTAAAAACTAGCTCATTTCAGCAGAAAATAACAGGCTTCTTACCATTCAAATATTTGTGACTATTTACCTTCTGCAAGGTAAAGAGAAGGTAAAACTGCAAAATTGTGCATGCAAAAGGAGCAGCCTCCTGAGAGAGAGCACTTCAGTCAAAACACACAATAACCCACCAGCATTTTCTTCTGAGTGTATACATTTAATTAGGGTTAATGCCAAAGAAATGTCTGGAATTCTCAGTGAGGAACAACCAAGGAATCATCACTGCTGCAGCCAGGCAGGGGCCCTGGGACTGCTCCTCCTTCCCTGAGATCCTGCTGGGATAATCACTGCTCTGGAGTTTTATATAAAAATGAGAGGAAATGAAGCCCTTGGGCAAACAGAACCTTCCTGATCCTGGAAATGTGGAGCTCATGGATCTTTGGCTTAACAGGACAAGAACTGCACCAGCACTGCCACTTTGGGTCCCAGAAAAACAAAAACAAAAACAAAACAAAAACAAAACAAAACCCCCC
>VXBR01003728.1:206789-243336 GCA_013400215.1 Cisticola juncidis
GAGCATCACCCTGATATAAATATTTATATCAGCCCCCTGATATAAACCTGTAGGAAGTGACAGACAAGGAGGACTTTGCTGCAGCTCCCAAGAGAGGATGTGTGTGCTCTCCTCAATAACATGGGCATGATCCCTCATGTCTCTAAAGAAAAAAGGGGGAAATGCAGGTGTTATGGGGAAAGTATCATTTTTCCTGGGCTGTTATCAACCCTAGGAACTGCAGTAATGGAATTGGGTGATTTTTTTCCCCTTAAATAATCTAGTTAAAAATTATTAAAGCAAAAGATATATGGAGATCAGCAGATGAAAGGAGTAAAGCAGATATGACAGCAGAATATTCAGTTGACTCAAAACTGCAGTCCTGACATCAGAATACTGCAGTCCAAATCTGCTCTATTTTCCTTATTTTTTGACAAAATTACTCAAAGGAAATGAGAGATTGAGAGCCAGTAGTAAGAATTGATCTCAGAAATGCACTGTGCACTAGGATTCTATCTAGATTTGGCCTGCTTAGATGCTTCAAGATAAATTTGTCCTTAAGTGCTTCCTTTTGGGGCCAGAGTTTAAAACCCTCCTCCCATTACCAGCCCCAAACATCTCTGGTGAGTCTGTAGGGACTGAGGGACCAGAGGTGCTGATCCCACCCTAAGGGCTCTTCTGTCAAACACAAACTCATCTCCAGCATTGTTCACACCTTTGTTATTCACCTTTAAAAGGGTCTCTGGCTGCAATTCCCTTCTTGTTATGGGTTAATTGTCAGTATCTGGAATTAAGATAAACTTTAAGGGATGTAGTATCTACCTGGAATGCTAAATCCAGATTTACACACACTCTGTGTCACAATGAACCATTCTTTGATCAATAACAGAAATAAGGATGTCTTTGTTACATATCCTTTTATGACTCTTCCACTGTACATATCTTTTTACATACTAGAGCATGGGCCAGCTCATATCTTTATTTATCTCCTGACAATTGAGTTGTATTTAGTACCAGTCTCAAAAATTATGTAGTTTTTTAAGAAACAGGAACTATCTGCTAAAAGGATTTCTGATACACAAGATTTGCTAAAGAACATTAAAACCAGTTTTCTCTGTCACTTGGTAAATGTGGTTTTGAATTCTGATCTCTTCTCAACAGCCACCAATTTCAGCTCTTATCAACACTGAAACCTTCCTCCAGTGGCTCCAATAATAAAAGAAAAGGTGTTAATTAAGATCCCCAATGCCTCTGGCTCTTCTGAGTTGTTTAAGCCATGCAGAGAGGATGGGAAGCTGGAGGTCTTTCTGATTTCTGATTTTTTGGTTCTAATTTGCCTGGGTTTGGATTCCTGAGTGCTGCTGAAATGTGGGAACATCCCCGAGATGGCACCAGAGGTATCATGGGGTGAGCCCAGCACAGGAACTCCTCTGTGATTTATGAAATTTGACACAGCTAAAGCAAAAATCTGTGCAGAAATATCCACCCTTGTTTGTCCAGAGTGTTCAGTGGGGCACAGGCACAAAATGGACTTTTATTTTTTTGAGGCTATCAATAATATAAGCTGTATTTTGCTGCTTTTTTGTGAATTAAATTATAAACAGGTTTAGGAAAACAGCTTTCAGAAGTGAATATATGCACTCCTGGCATTTGCCTGTATGTCACTTTAGATCATTTCAAGTGCTCTTCCCAAAACCAAATACATTTCCTTTCATAAATAATCCTCTGCTGAGGGGACATTCCATTCCTTTTTTTTTCACATATCAAATTCCATTTTAAAGAAATCATTCATTTCTTTTGTTGTTGGTCACTTAATAAAACAAAGATGGGCTCAGTAGTCTTTAGTGGAGACATCTGGGAAATGGTAGCAACTGGAAGTTCTGCTGATTTGGACTCTGGCTTGTCTCCCTTCAGTCTGTTCCTAGAAACCAGGCTGCAGAACAATATTTGCCTTATTTTGGACATCTAGGGCATGCTGAAACATGAGCTTGTGTTTTTCCACTGCCTATTAATCATATATTGACCCATCTTTGTTGGCAAACTCTTTAATCTTGAATTAAAACAATTACAGCTTACAATTTAGAAGGAGTTATTAAATAGTGTTTCATGCTGGAGGATTATGTGAACAACTTTTAGGCTTTTTGGTAATTCTGAAATGACAAATTGTTATAAATGTCTTTCTTCTATTCTAATGCTTGTCTGTGAAAATCTTGGTACAGTTAATTAGAAACAGTTTGAACACAATTGCAATTTGTGAACAATGACCAGTCAAATGACTAAAGTTTAAGGAAATAAGAATGACCTCAAACAGCACATGTGCTCAGACATTAGTAAAGACATTTTCCTCTCCTACCTAGCAAGGAAGGAAATCCAAAGTTAGAAAAAACTCTGCTCAAAGTGAAGTTCTTCAGAAAAGAGTGAGAGCTACACTCACCTCAGATTCCTGTTGTGTGTCTCTGAGAAGGATAAAGAAATAAAACTTTATCCTTCTCAAAAACTTTAAATCTGCACCTTTTCAGAAGCTGAATATTGGAAATACAACAGAAAAAATCCAAAAACCCAAAGAACATATTTTTCAGATAAAGATTAATTATCTACTTTCCCAAAACTCTTAGTTGCTGTAGGTTCCAAGCAATTTGAACTGTTAACAAGATGAGAAGCAAACAGAATAACCAATGCTCATTTTCATCTGTGCAGGAGGTTAGTACTAGTCAAAACAATTTAAAATAATCATCTCTTGGAAAAAGTAATTTTTAGCAACTTGGATCAAACCCCCCAAGCTTATTTCAATATGTTTCTAATAAATTTGCTTCCAAACTCTTTCCACATCACACATTTGATGGTCAGATGTTCAAAAATGGATTTTGAGGAGGCCAAGATACCATGGAGCTGCTTGTCCCTCAGTATTATCACAGTTCAGTCATGGGTGCAATACATTTATTTAGGCATTAGCTCAGGAGAGCATAAACCCTCAAAAGAGGGACAGGGAAAGCTGGGAAGGGTTTCAGACCAGCTTCTTCTGGAATTTCCACAATCTACCAGCTCTTATTATTTGCTTTTAGAAATGCCTTTAACATTCTGATTATCTGACATGATTTTTGTGTTTTTCACCTACACTGCTTCCTTCTAAAATGCTACTGGCTGTCCAGTGAAAATACAAAAGGATGCAAGGACAAATCACTCCAAATTATTTGGCTTATTGTGGTTAAGAATCTCTTGATAAGATGAAGGCAATACAGAAAAACCTGAAAACTGCAGAAATCCACCTCTTTCACAGAAAAGGCTGCAAAGAAAAGGAAATCAAACCAGTATTCCATATCCTCCAGGGGCTCCCATCTGTTTAGTTTGCCAAGTTAAAGATGTTTTGTTTTATTTTAGTGTTAAAGGCTTCTATAGCTGAGTCTCAATTAGTGACACACTGAGGGAAATGCAGAAATACCCGAGGATCACGGGGCTGCTAGTGCTCCCTGCTAAGGTTGAAAAATGGTAAAAAGATGTTCCCCATTACATTTTTCTCATCCCCTTCCAGTTTTTTTTAAAAAATATTCCTTTCTATGAATTAATTTCAGGCTTTTTTTTTGCAATTTCCCACTACTGGCTGTTAACATGATGCTGTCCATTGGGATGAGTCCAGAACACATTATTGCTTCCACTGCTGCCCAAACACACTACAAGCTACAAAGTAATTTTTGAGGAATATTTGCATAAATTAAATTGAAATTAATGTTGTTTCTACCTCTGAGTCTCGATCTGCTGAAGAGAAGACAGGGAACACATTATTAATTCTTAAATTAGAGAAACAGCCCTTCACTGGGGAATTTTACACCAATGCCATGTAGGCTAAAAAAAGTTAAATTCATGGAAGTTCTCTCTGGGGGACATTCTTGTTCTGAATTGGTACAAGCTGATTAAAAAGAACCTGGAATAACCCATCTTATTCCAGAAATATAAATCTCTGCACACAGAGCATTCACCACCAGACCCAGGTAATTAGGAAGAGCCTGGAATACCTCACTGTATGTCCCAATAAATAATTTTTCCCCAGTTTTCCCCCCTGATTCCTCTGTTCTGGAGTTCAACCATCTCCTTTCCTTGCTGAACTTTTCTTGTCAGCATCTATTGTGCTCCCCACCCACCTCCATCACTGTCAGCTCCCATTGCTGACGCATGTGATCGTTAAATGAGAGTTTAATTAGAAAGCATTCACTGGTAACAAATTAAAATGACTGCCTAAAATTAGAATGGAGCAGAAATTGTCTGAGATTTAAAAAGCAATAGTATTACATGATATGCCTTTCTTGCTAAGTAATATCTCATTTTTTTTGCAGTGATGATGAAATTAAATTGCAGAAGGGGCTGGCATGAACCACCTACAATTGAGAGACAGAACCACTCTGTGCTCAGCTCATCTCACAGCAAGGACTGACCAAAGTAATATTTTTTCCTTTTGAAGCTAGAATTGTAAGAATATCATCCTTTTAACCTGATATAAAAAGGCCTGTAGCTGCACATAGGTGAAAGAACGGGCTTTAGAAATAATTTTAAATATTTTAGCAATAACGTTAAAAGTTCTTGAAATCGAAGATAGATTTCCTTTTTTGTTATAAATTCAAAGGAGAAAAAAAATCATGAAGTGCTTCCATTTAGGACACTGAACTTCACCTGAAATGTAGAAGGAAAAATTACAGTGAAAGGAAAATTTCTGTTACCAAACACAAAACCTACAGCAATCACAAAAATCTCCCTCCTTAACTCCCAGTTAATGATCCAGATGCCTCATGCCACGAGGTGACACATCTAGAGTGAGCCACAGATACATTCTGTACCTCCTTTAGGTCTCCTTTACAAGCACCAAGTAATTATATTTTCCTCTAGCAAATTCTCCTTGAAGCACTTTTAGAAAAGCTTCCTCTCTCATTCCTGGCAATTTCCTTGTACTTCCCATTTAAATGAACACCCCTGTGCACCCTGTGTGTCTGAGGAACTCTGCTGGCCCTCAGCTTCTCACTCCTGCCTACCCAGGAGAAGTGACAAATGTGACACTGCAGGAGCTGACAGCAAAGCCCACGAGCCCTGGCAGAGGAGATGAGCCCTGACAGCTCCAGCACAGGCTGGTTCCCAACAAAGGGAATGAGGGAATGCTGCTCATCCCCTCCTGTCAGCATCAATGCAGATCCCTCAGGAGGCTCAGGGAAAATGAACTCAGCACTGGCTGCCAAAAGCACACACAGCTTGGGAGCAGCTTGGGGATGGTCACTTGGGGTTTGGTCACTCTGGGTTTGGTTACTTTGGGTTTGGTCACTTTGGGTTTGGTCACTTTGGGATGGTCCCTTTGGGATGGTCACTTTGGGATGGTCACTTTGGGTTTGGTCACTCTGGGATGGTCACTTTGGGATGGTCACTTTGGGATGGTCACTTTGGGATGGTCACTCTGGGTTTGGTCACCTTGGGTTTGGTCACTCTGGGATGGTCACTTTGTGATGGTCCCTTTGGGATGGTCAATTTGGGATGGTCCCTTTGGGTTTGGTCACTCTGGGATGGTCACTTTGTGATGGTCCCTTTGGGATGGTCAATTTGGGATGGTCACTTTGGGTTTGGTCACTCTGTGTTTGGTCCCTTTGTGATGGTCACTTTGGGATGGTCCCTTTGGGATGGTCACTCTGGGTTTGGTCACTCTGGGTTTGGTCACTCTGGGATGGTCACTCTGGATGGTCAATTTGGATTTGGTCACTCTGGGTTTGGTCACTTTGGGTTGGTCACTTTGGGATGGTCACTCTGGGTTTGGCCACTTTGGGATGGTCACTTTGGGATGGTCACTTTGGGATGGTCACTCTGGGTCTGGTGACACCCAGAGCACAGGGGACACAGGGTGTCCCCCTCTGCCCCCAGCCAGCTGCCTGAATCCGAGCTGTCCCTGCCAGCCAAACAAGGAGGATGCCAGCCTTGGATCTGGGACTGCCTCCTCCAGGATAAATTCCTGTCTCACCAGGGTTTTGTGTCTTTCAGACACTGATCTGGGGCCCAGACCAATTCCTGCCTCCCCTCTGTATTTTCTCCAGCTTGGGAACAATTTGCATCTCCGTGCCACAGAAATTCAAAGTTTGTTTCCTCCCTTATGTCAAAACACCAGGCTATAACGAGGGATTGATACATCAAAATTCTAAGCATTTTGTCAACAGACATTAACAGAGAGACAGTTCAGGAAGTATTTACCATCCAGCGAAATTGTTGAATCTGGAGAGTTTTGACTTCAGTCTCCATAGTTACCAAGAGCAAATGCAACTTGTATGGGAAGAGGCACAAAGTCAACTAATTTTTTCATAGAGGGGTCACAGTCTGAACTAAACAAGTGCACAGACTTTTAATGAAGTTTTTTTTCAGAGATGCTGGAAATTATCCTAATGAGACTGCGCTAATCTTGTTAGGTCATCTGTATTTTAAGATGTAATAATATCACTTGTTTTTCATTATTAAAATGTTTTGATTTGAAAGTCAGGACAGGCAGTGCCTATTCAAAAGCTGACTCATCTTTTCTCATTAAAGGTAAGTGAATGGAGAGAGAATAATTTGCTTTTCTAGCAGCAACAACAGAGTGCTGAAATCTAGGTCACATTAAAGAACTGTCTTGAAAAACAAGTTTTAGACACTGAATTGTGCTTTTCCTTGCTGTGAAACATGGGGATTAACATGCATATTCAATCACCAATAAATCAGCATGCAATTTGTTCATAACTAATATTTAAATGTATTTTCTGATTTGATCAGTGTCTGAAATTATTCTGTCCTTATTAGTGTCAGCTTTTATCTGGCTTCTCTGCTTGTCCATAATTACTGTAATGTTCTGATTCTCGGACACCAAATTAAATAAGCAGGGTCCAGTTCCTGGATACACCCAAGTAAGGCCAGTTAGGTGAAAACAAAGTCATTCCTCACTCACACTCAACAAAATGTGGGTTTAGTCCAAGGAAGGGGAGTCTGGGGATAATTCAGGATTTAAAACCCATTGGTAAAAGGACCTTTCTTTGAAATCCACTGAAAAACAAGATTAGAATGCTGTAAAGGCTTGATTAACTGGGTGAAATGTCTGAAATAAAGAGGGTGCACCTGAATAAAGACAACAGCAAAGTGTCCTGTTCAAGGTGTGGAGATTCAGCTGCCCAGAAGGGAGTGGGCACACTCAGATGCCTTTGGTTCTGGGAGGAGAAGGAAGGACAAACCTCACACCAACAGTGACACGGAGCTCCTGGGGAAAGCAAACCCCATTTGGGACCTGGTGTGAGCTCAGATTAGAGCAAAAAAATCTTTTTCCATCTTTATCTCCTGCAGGAAGCTCTCAAGGACAGGACTCAGTACAGCTCTGAGGAATTGGAGAGAAGTCAGAGAAACACAAAGGTAAGGAAGGGGCCAGGAGAGATGTGGTGGAGAAAAATTCAGCAAACTGGTGTGATTTATTTGGGGGAGCAGCAAACAGGGTGGAGATGCTGCATGGTCTTCAAATATGGTCAAAGCTGCCACTAAGAGGAGGTAGTGGGGTGTTCCCAAGGCAAGAAGTAAGAGGCTTTAACCACAGTGAGGAAGGTTTAAGCCAAAGGAAAAGGTTTCTGGTGCAAAGATAATGCAGGATAGCAATAGCTGGCCCAGACAGACAGGGGGATATGCCAGACAAATACCTGTTTGTTTGAGCCAATCATCATTGGATTGCTGGAGGCAAATGCATGGATGGGCTGATTCTGAAGGTCTTAAATCTTTTCTGCTCCTTGGTGGCAAACAACTGAATGCTGCTTTTGTAGACTTTTGTGTCATTTACATTACATGCAGACATTTGTTCTGTTTCCCATTTGCCAGGCATTTTTATGGCTTGTGTTCACAGAAGTCAGACATTTTAATTATATTATGCACCAAAAAACTCCTCTCTCCGCTCCTTTGAAGTATTTTTTTGTAAACCCAAGGCAATCCTGGCCAGAGAAACAGAGTTTAGGGAATGTTTTTAAGGCTTGTCAGACAGCACCTGTACTCACACCCCAATATTAACACTAATGTGAATTCTTTTGCTAGCAAAAACTATTAAAAAGGAGCTGTATAGCTGTGTTCAGGACATTCTCTGTATAATTCATCAGGTCTCTTCTATTTCTGATTTCAGCAATTCACTGAAATATTTATGGCCTTGCCAGAACAATGAATACACAGAGTTATCTCTTCAGTTATCATTGTGCTGCTCCTTCCCAAGCAGCTCCTCCAGTGAGAAAGGAAAGCTCCAGTTCATCAGCTGAGATAATATCAGAGGTATTCCCTCAATGCACACTCCTCCCACAAACTGCAAATTGTGGAAGGAAATAATTTTGCCTAATACTAAAAATATAAAAAAGATACAGCATCTTTAATATCAGGAGCCAAACTAACAGAATTAACCAGGACATGCCTGTCCATGCCACAGTTGCAGCTGGATTTTGATGTGCAGGGATAAGGTAAAAAGGGAGGGGGAACAGCCCATTTTTGGCAGATAAACTACAGCAAACTACCTGCACAAAGTTACAGCCCTGCTGTGTTCATAGGAGACAAGATTCAAGAACAAAATAGCAAAAATGTATAAATAAATAATGATTAACAAGTGTATAAATAAATAGTGTATAATAAATGTATAAATAAATTGCATTTATTCTGTTGTAATAAACAAACACACCAGGCCTGCAACAAACAAAAGAAATGTGAAGACTTAATAATATAGGCTCTTTTTAAAATAGCAAAATTGTTATTTGTGAAGCCTTGCTACTTTACTTTAAATCTCAGTTCCACCCACGCTGTCAAAAGAATGGGAAGGGATAAGTGACACTTTCCTGACTATGGGATGGTTTTGGCATTTGAACACAATGCAGTTGAAAAATCCCTAAACTGAAGAAATGGATAGATCCAATATTTCAGCTTTTAATGCCAAAGATGTGAGGCATTGCCCAAAAATCAAAAGCAATTTAACCATCAAGAGACAAAGCACTAATGGATGCTGAGCAGCAGCAGTTTCTAGTCTCAGATTCAAGAAAAATGAATATAAAACCCAGGAAACAAAACTTCTGCCTGTAGGACCTTCAAAATCAAATGCATAGTGACTGACCAGGTGGATATGAGTAAATTAAGCAGGAGTTTTGGAAACGGTATTAGTTTGGAGATCATCTGAGTGAACTCCAGCATGAGTGCCTTGTGTCAGAGGAAATGTGAGGGGATAAATTCACTCAAAATTCACTGTTTGAGCTCCTGCTCAGGGAGAACCTGGCTTCAGAGCACTGGGTGTGGATGGTTGAGATTGTGTCAACTACAGCAAGATTGTATTTTTGGACAGAACTTTCAGAGGGAGGAAAATCAGCAGGCAAAACACTTGCAAGCTGTGTGCTAGGAGTGCCCATTTCCAAATGCTGATTGCCTGCTCTTGGATGAGGAGATAAGTGTGTTCCAGGGTTAATCAGATTTTGGTCATTACCAGTACCCAGTGTATTCCTTTTCTAAATTTGTAATAGAAAAGAAGAAAATGCTATCTCTATTCTATTTAGCATGATTTGCACCATATGGTCTACTAAGTGCAGGCAGCAGCTACTTTTAAATGCTGCAGTTCTTCACTGAGGCATTATTATCCTCTGTATGATGGAAGTAATTTCAAGTGTTCAGGAGATGCTCACATTCTGTAAAGCAGAACAGCCTCTCAAGGCTTGGCTTCTAAAAATAGCTTTCAGCCTTTAAAGAAGATGAAGAATGGCTCTTTCAAGAGATGAGCTTGATTATTCTGTTTATTACTTCATTATTTGCATTTGGGAGCTGGAGGATCCTGAAGTAGTAAGGCCTGGCAAACGAGCTGTTGTTGTTTTTTTTTCCAGAGTCTTTGCTTGAAGAATTGCCCAAGTGCCTCCCCAGAGCTGTCACTCAGCCTGCAGAGCTGCAAGCTGATCACAAGGCAATGTGGACTGAAGGTTTTCAGGAATACACTGAATATCTTCAGGCCTCTTCCCTCAGGCAGAACATCAGGCTAATACAGAGGAAGGGGACAGTTTGTGTGGGTAAATCATAAATATGTAATCCTGACCTGGCTGTCAAGGAAGATTTTTTACAAAGGAAGGAGTTTTCTACACTCCACAACCTTGTCTTGGCACCCAGACTTTGTTTCACATGTATTGTAAATGAATCAAAGAGGAATTTTGGCTGGGGCTCCTTTATTTCGGATTTACAAGAATGAAGCAAATAAAGAAAGAGAAATTCTATTTAGAAGGTAAAATGTATCACAAAGTTTTCCCAGCCAGACATTCTGATCCACTGAGCAACCTCAAAAATATGAACTCCAGTTCTCTCTGTAGGAATTCACTAACAAATTATTATGTTGTGGAACCTTCCTGGCACAGGGAAACCCTTCAATCTGCACTGGAGTCTCTACTACACTTTTCTCTTTGATAGGTGATATTTATGAAATGCCACATACACAAGAGCCCCCTTTTTATGACAGCCCACTGCAAGAAAATTTCAGATCCCATGGGAAATGTTTAGTGAGAAGCTGGCAGAGAACACTGCAGACAGAATTCTATTACACAGCTCCTTTGCCTTAACTACTTTTTTTTTGGAGAGAGGGAGAAAAAGCCAGTGAGGTTTAAAGCTTTAATCTCATACCCAAGCTTGTCAGAGCCCAAATCTATCTGTAATGCTCTCCAAATCAGAATGAACTCAGAAAGATGACGTTCAATCTTTAAATCCTTCTCTGCAGACCTATTTTTAATTCTCAGGTTCATAAAATGGATCCCAGAACAGCCCTGCTGTGGCTCCAGAGCTTTCTAACCTGTATTCTACCTATTGTGTTTGACATAAACACTTTAGAATCCAGCTGCATTCAGAATCAAAAGTTTTCTTTGCACAATTTCCTGTGTAGTGTAATAAAACCAATTCAGTGTGACAGAACTGTGATTGTCATTGTTGGAAAACCAATTATCTCCTCTCCTGGATGCTGTTATTCTCTTCTCTCCACCAGTAATTCTAACTCTAATATTCTGGACATTTTTGAACAAATTTTATCTTCATATTTTGCTTTCTTTGCCATAGAGTGAGTAATAAATAAATGATTCATAAATAACATCAAAAATATTTTTCATATCTTATTTTCTCAATTTTTTTCTTATTTTCTCAAAACCATTTTTTCAGTCTCTTTCTGAATTAATTCCTGAGCAATCAAAGCTATTCAAATATTTGATACAATAATTATGGCCAGCCATAATTAACCACCTTTCCAAAACCTCCTGTGATGTACCATTTCTATTCCATTTTTGTAAATCAATCCATTTAAACTGGATTAGAACTGACAAGCCTGCTCAATTATAGGCAAATACCATCAAAATGCCCAATCATTTCAATGACTGAACCAGGAATTATGTGATAATTCAAAGCTGTTTGTTAGATTTTCAGCTGATGCACTTTATTCCAGTCACTCTCAGGAACTCCCCTCATTTTCAGCAGTGGGAGCAGATTTCTGTTCATGACCTGAGGCCATACATGGATATTCCAAATGGAACTGCTGCCTACATTCACTCCCTGCAGCAACTGCATCTCCATTAAAACACTTTGATACATCTTCATGTAAATCCAGCAGAATAACATTTTGCAAATCTTCCAGCATGAAAAACAGAGCATTAAAGTAACAAAATTCTGCTAGTTTTACATGATTCTGGTAATCTTCATATTCCTTACTTTGGCATTCATTTTGTGCCTTAAGTTTTCCTGTGAAGAAATGCACTCTGGAATAACTTTATCTCCTAATTACAGTTTGATGAAGACACATCCTGAGCTGACACTGAACCTGCTCTGTCCTTACATGCTAGGAATGATTTATTCTGCCACTTCACATCCAATGTGAAATGAAATTATCCATTTTCTTGGCTGATACCAGAACTGATACCAGATTTGAAAGCACACAGAGATGGACACACTCACTCACAATCCACTTCCAGAATGGCACGGACAGACTTGGCAAGGTCCCTGGCTTCTGCTGCAAGAGCTGCTGTGACAGTAGGGCCAACCCTTCCCAGACGAGCCACAAGTGCTTTAGTGGACAATGTTCTTCTGTCACTAAAATAATAAAAAATGAAGTGTTTATTTGTAAGATGTTAAAGGAAACTGCTCATTTTAATAAGGTAAATTTGTTTTTCTAAAGTGGTTTTGTTCTTTGTCTCCCAAGTCAGTGAGTTTGCCCCAGCAGCAGTCCTGGCTGGACACTGAAGGTGTTTGGAAGGTTCAATTCAAATAAAAATCACAACTCAAAATGAAGTCAGGGTCTCAGCCAGAAATGCTTTAGTGGACAATGTTCTTCTATCACTAAAATAAAAAAATGAAGTGTTTATTTGTAAGATGTTAAAGGAAACTGCTCATTTTAATAAGGTAAATTTGTTTTTCTAAAGTGGTTTTGTTCTTTGTCTCCCAAGTCAGTGAGTTTGCCCCAGCAGCAGTCCTGGCTGGACACTGAAGGTGTTTGGAAGGTTCAATTCAAATAAAAATCACAACTCAAAATGAAGTCAGGGTCTCAGCCAGAAATGCTTTAGTGGACAATGTTCTTCTATCACTAAAATAAAAAAATGAAGTGTTTATTTGTAAGATGTTAAAGGAAACTGCTCATTTTAATAAGGTAAATTTGTTTTTCTAAAGTGGTTTTGTTCTTTGTCTCCCAAGTCAGTGAGTTTGCCCCAGCAGCAGTCCTGGCTGGACACTGAAGGTGTTTGGAAGGTTCAATTCAAATAAAAATCACAACTCAAAATGAAGTCAGGGTCTCAGCCAGAAATGCTTTAGTGGACAATGTTCTTCTATCACTAAAATAAAAAAATGAAGTGTTTATTTGTAAGATGTTAAAGGAAACTGCTCATTTTAATAAGGTAAATTTGTTTTTCTAAAGTGGTTTTGTTCTCACTGTGTCTCCCAAGTCAGTGAGTTTGCCCCAGCAGCAGTCCTGGCTGGACACTGAAGGGATTTGGAAGGTTGAATTCAAATAAAAATCACAACTCCAAATGCAGTGTCAAGAACTCAGCCAGAAATGCTTTCTGTCTTCTGTCACTAAGATAATAAAAAAATGAAGTGTTTATTTGTAAGATGTTAAAGGAAACTGCTCATTTTAATAAGGTAAAATTGTTTTTCTAAAGTGGTTTTGTTCTTTGTCTCCCAGTGAGTTTGCCCCAGCAGCAGTCCTGGCTGGACACTGAAGGGATTTGGAAGGTTGAATTCAAATAAAAATCACAACTCCAAATGCAGTGTCAAGGACTCAGTGGGTGTCAGGAAAGGAACTTGGATGGAATTTTCACACCAGCATTGAAGGGACCCAACTCTTATCTTTTCTGCTGTTAGCAAGCAGTTTGTCACCTTGGCTTAATTTAATTTCATAATTAATCCACTCACTAGAATAAATTCTATGAATTTCAGGAAATAGACAACATCACTGTTATGTGCAGTGCCAATGGGAACTGCATCTCACTGATTATCTGTGATATCTTAGCTGGTCTGAGCCTGCACAGGTTTTGTGGAATAAAGTTCCAGCTCACTTCACTTAAATACATTTGATTTCCTTGAGAGTTGTATTGAAAAAAAACTGCAGGAAAGAGATTGAACAATTTTACTGTTACATCAATATTAATGGAATGCTATCTGGGATATATAGGCACAATATTGCCAATTTTCTGAAGGACTAAAGGTTGCTTAAATCTTCTTGAGTATTCCCAGCAGCTTTTTAAACAAGAAAAGGAATAAAATGTAAATGGATACACATTTTATCAATTTATTTATATGCTACTAGATTCATTGTGATGCAAAATCACCTAGGAGAATCTAAAAAAAAATTTAAAAATTATAACCCACTGTTAAGGTTCCTTGCATTTTAACTAATCCTTAGTACATTATAATTACTTTATGGAAACATCCAGATAATCATAGCTATGTAATTACTAACTGTTTTAATTTAATTCAGAGGTTTTTAATGAAGCTGTATCCTGAAAGCCTAATTTATAATTCATGCCATTCCCTCTCCTTCAAGAAAATAACACTCAGAGCTATACAGCAAAATATAGGAAAAACAAGGCAGTTTTTTGAGATTTGGAAACAATAGTATTGAGTTTTTCACTATTATTATTGCCATTCATTACCTTAAAACTGTTGAGGAAGTAGAGTTATCTGAAAGTATTTCATGCACAACCTGTTGGTCACAGTCAAGAAGTTAACAGTTTATAAATCAACACAGTCAAAAAGTTAATACCTTATAGTTTCATGTTCTACTTGGGGTTGGGGGATTTGATTTGCAAGTAAAGAATTTAATGTCTCCCTGCTAGAAGTGCAAAAGTAAAAACCAAAATATTATAAAAAAGTAACTGTAACAACATCACTTTTTTGTTGTTGTTTCATAACATGCCAAAGAACTATCAAATATTAGCCTTTTCTTCTGAGGAGTTGCATAGAAATTGAAGAGTTTAGGTGGAAAAAATTCTCTGATAATTTTCATTTGTCCAGTATAGCAAAACACAAAGATTATGTAAACCTCTGGATCTGTACACTCATACATAATCTGTATTTTTAGGAATGAAAGGATCTTTGCAAACTAGTTTATAGCCATTTTAATATGCTCATTCCTCACAAACATCAACACAAACCTTTTCCAAGTAAGGTTAGAAACGAAAGGCCAAGTTACCTCCACAAATTGTAGCAATTTTTCAGTGGCCACCTCAAAGGTCTTCCTGGCAGACTCTGATTTCCTCAGCTGGCAGTCCAGCACTGTAACCCTCTTCCTCAAGTCTTGAATATTTTCCTGGAAAAGGTATTTTAAGGCTTTTATTCTATTAATTTTCCTGCCATGGATCACACAGAGACACGGTGTGAGCAGAGTGTTTGGAATGTTTTTTTCTACTTTTCTACATTTCTGTAAAACACAGAGCTGGAATGCCTGACCAGCTGGCAAATCAGCTCCAAACTGCAACAGATTTTGGCAAGTGGCAGAAAGGTAAATTAAAATTGGAATATAATTGGAATATAACAGGAATAAGGCTGAAAATTAAGAGAGTTTGAACTGATTGATGAAAGGATCAAAAATACCAACCTGATGGTGACAGATCTCTCAGCAGGGTGCAATAAACAGCCAGAACAAACTCAGTCCCTGCATCTGCTCATCCTCTGGCCAGCACAGTAATTATGGCACATCTTGGAGGAAATGACCCCTGGAATCTCTGCATGCACTTGTATAACCCATTGATCAGTGTTATGTATCCCTCCCTCCTGCAGGGCAGATGTGAGCCCTGTCAGGGTTTCATTAGAGTCCCTGACACTGTTCCTGTGACAGGAGCACAGGCACAACCCTCACATGTCCCTGGGCACCTCTCCTGAGCTCAGCTGTCTGCTGGACACAAGAGCCAAAAACATCTCTCCAAAATACAGAAAAAGGACTGCAGTTAAAAATCAACTTTTACATTGATCACTCTGAAAGCCCACACCCTACTCTAAAACCCTTACAAAATAATCAGCAAAACCCACAAGAAAGAAGGAAAGAAAGAAGGAAAGAAAGAAGGAAAGAAAGAAGGAAGGAAGGAAAGAAAGAAGGAAGGAAAGAAAGAAGGAAGGAAAGAAAGAAGGAAAGAAGGAAAGAAAGAAGGAAAGAAAGAAGGAAGGAAAGAAAGAAGGAAAGAAGGAAAGAAAGAAGGAAAGAAAGAAGGAAGGAAAGAAGGAAGGAAAGAAGGAAGGAAAGAAGGAAGGAAAGAAGGAAAGAAGGAAAGAAGGAAAGAAGGAAAGAAGGAAAGAAGGAAAGAAGGAAAGAAAGAAAGAAGGAAAGAAATTAACTTTACTGGAAGCAAATCATTTGTTTGTATACACTGTACAAAGCAGCAGAATCATCATCATCACTCTGAATGTCACAGAATCTGTTGAATCAAACACCTTTTTTTGGTAATTTCACCATCCACTCTGAAAAAGCAGCTGATGAGAGACCTCACTCTTTCCCATTAAAAGAGTGAGAGGGACCAATCTGATTTTTATTTGTGCCTCAACATGTGTTATATTCTGTTTAGTGAGTGTGTTTTAGGGGGAGATTTACTCAGGCATTAAAAGAAGAGAAAAAAACAAACAGGGGTGACCCTGCCTGAAACTGCCTCCCCTTTTAGAAAAGGATGAGACTGAAGATGGAGTTGGTACCTGCTTGATACTGCTCCTTTTGGGTATGAAATGCAGAGATTCAAATCTCCACACAGGTATTGTAGTACTCAGTCAGAATTTCAGGAATTTCAGCTAGAATCTCTGGAACAAACTTCCAGGAGAGCAACCCACACCCTCTGAATTTCTTAAAATTTAGAAATCTAGAAGCTAGAAAACAAACAGTGCTGCAAGAACAACTGACATAAAAGATGGGGCATCTCACCCAGATGTTCAGAAAGAACATCCAGGGTGTGATTCAGCTCCTCACTCACAACCAGATGAGAGGAATTCCTCCTGGGATTTGCTAAGCTGTTCTTTGCAAGCTTGTTTACCACAGAGCTTGACTTTACCTTCTAATGTCTTGAAATATTATATTAATTTTCAGGATGAAATAAGGCATTTCAGTAGGTTTTCTTCACCAGGTCATATGCACATATATTTTTCCATGAGATAAACAAGGTAACCTCACAAATGTCAACCTGCTTGCTAAAACACAAGTCAGGAGTTACGGAGAAAAAAATTTTGAAGTGCATCAAATATTTTATTTCTTAGCTTGGCCTGAAATGCCTTACTGGAGATGAAGTAGATTTAAAATATAAGGCTCAATTAATTTTTTGAGGGGGGGCAGGATTAGTAGCATTTAAATGTTCATCTTGATTAAATTTAAATTTATTTTAGAGCAGGACTGGACTTTCCATGGTGGTTATTTGCCTAACAGCACCATAAACCTGAAGGCCATTTTCACATGAGTACAAAAGCACACAAACACATGCAAGGTGTAGTCTTTAAAGACAATATATCTGCAGCAAAGAAACTATTAATGCTTGAGATGTGCCATTCTGACCTGTACCCCACACATGCTGGCAGCTCCTGTTTTCCCAAAGATGCCTGGATAAAGGAAGCCTGGTACACTTCACCCCCTTCACCAACACCATCCCAGTTATTCAATAATACAAGACAAACACTGACCTACTTTAGAAAAGCAGATGAAAAGAAAATGAAAACAAGATACATGACAACAGCAGGGAAACCATGGTAACTCTGCCAGGCTCTCTTACTTTATTCTGCCCGGAGTTCTCGGCCAGCTGAGCCTTCAGCTCCCCAATTTCAGCCTCCAGCAGCCGAATCACCTCCTCATAGTCCAGCTCCATGCCCCGGGCCTGCCTCTGGGCAGCCTCTGCCAGCTGCATCCTGCTCCTCAGGGCTCTGGTCTCCTCCACTGCTGCCTTGGCTTCCTGCAGGATGCACAATTCAGGGGGAAAGTTACAGCTGCAGCCACCAAAGAGAGCAGATTTAGCTGTGGTTGGCATCGGGGGTACCTGTTGGACTTCATTGTTAGAAGGATCAACTGCTGGTTTTTAATCAGAGACATCATTTGCCCAATAAATTAAATATCAAGTTCTATAATCACTGAAAATCTACTTGAATAAAAGATTTTGTTGAAATGCACCAGATGCTGTTGATCTGCCCCGCTGCTTCCATATCAAAAAAGGACCTTAATGAGATGTTACTTCATTTCATTGTTATTACCTGAATTCACCCTCTAGTCACAGCTCAGATTGTGTAGATGGACTTTGAATGCAAGTATTCAGTCCACACTCTTCTCAGAATCAGTACTGATTATAAAATCTATTTTTCTGCTTAGTTCCTGCCCCTATTATGATCCTAAGGTCCATATCACAGAAGAGTGTAAGATAAAACTTTTATATATAAATAATGTACAGAAAACAGAAAATCAGAAAGTGTTAGCTTTTAATTCAGCTAACATAATTCCTAAATGTAGCAAAATCTCCTTTCAAGAAAGATATTGCTCAGTTCAGACTGAATATAAACTGAAGTTAACTTTGATTAGTAAATCAGAAAGCCAAACTAAAGGTCTGTACAGTGGATGAGTTCCTACACTCATCTAGGAACAAAACACACAAAATGTCCAACTCATTGGCACCAAAACCACAAAACCATATTTTCCCTCAGCTAATAATTAATCTGTAGGAAAAGTCACTTTATATCAATCTTGAAAATCCACAGAGCTAGAAGTTTTTTGTGGAAGTTGCTCAGTTAAGGATACTTAGGTGAATATTCCATTCCTGGTTCACCTATTACATCTTATTATTATAATTTTATCCTGGTTGGGAATGGAACTAGAGGGAAAATGGGTGGGTGTAGAGGAGAAACACACTATGACTCTTTAACCTGGAGAAAATAACCTTCTAGAAGTTAGGTTTGAAATTGCTGTTTCTAAAATACCTAGATGATCTTCCTGTGGAAGAAATTGCATATAACAGGTGTCATAATAGAAATGTCTAGAGAGGTCAGTTGAAAATGCAGATTTAATTCCTTCCTGACATAGAAGCACTTGTTCTGTACAATCAATATCCTTCAAGCCAGGTTTTCCTGTATTTTGTGCTAATGTTCTTTCTGTAAAATGAAAGAACACCAATCTCAGCTTGATCTGACTTTTAACCTCTGCACTTTTAGTCTTAATGAACAATAGATCCCAGGCCATAAGCCAGCTAATCTCAGTGACACATAACCAGCACATCATCTTCATTTTTGCAATATAACACCGATTTGGAGCATGGCCAGGGACATCCTGGTCTCTCAGAAAATGGAGCAGCAGCAGAAGAAACCACAGATGTGGAGCAGCAGCACCATCAGTGAGCACAGCTAACAATGGAGTTGTATAATTCAGAGGTTTCTGTTACAGGGCACAGGCAATAAGAGATCCACTGAAGTGATCTTTAATTTGACAGAAAGTAGAATGAATTTCTTTTTTTTTCCTCTGGAAGCACTGGAACTCCACAAGGAGCACCTGGAATCACAGGTTCATCCCCAGCTGGCTGCTCCTTGTGTGTGAATTCCTCATGTTGGTGTCACAGTTGTGTGTTTAGAGCAGTGTGAGGGGCATTCCTGCTCACACTCCCTGAAATCCCAGCTATCACCCCTCCTGCAAGCTGCTCCTGGCTCTCCTTTTTCCCACAAACAATCCAGGGAACACAGGGACTTCTAAGAAGTTCTAACCTCTAACTACAAAGTTAGAGGTCAGAATTATTGCCTTTGGAGAGGGCACTTTCTTTCACTGCAAGAAATAAAATGAGTCAACAGCAGGAAAAGCTGGGCCCTGCTGCTACAGAGGATGAGTTTGGGACCTTCAGCAGCAAAGGCATCCTTGGGAAACAGGCTGGAGGTGGGAAAAAGAGTCTTGGAAACAAGTGAAAAGATGCTCTGACGTTAAATTTGACTAATCTAAATGAACACAGAGGTCTGGAAAAAGGGTGGCATCTTAAAAACCCACACTTAGGAATTATTTAAATAAACTGACATGAGGAAAGTGAATAGAAAATTGCTATTATGAAAAGGGAGGTCTTCATTTTGAAAGAAGACCTCCTTGAGATAAAGGTTTAATCTCTCATAATCCAGAATTGCCTTTGCTTCTCCATTGTTTTTTCAGAACCCCAGTTGTTGAATATTAATTTCTCTGTAATAGCAGACTAAGTATGACCAGATTTCAACAGTGAAAGACCTAAAGGAATAATTAAGGAACAATGGCTTCTTACATTACAATGAAACAATTACACACTACAACGGAATTAGTAAAATCATCTGACACTCCAGAGCTGTTTGCTGGAGCAGAGGGGCACAAAGGGAGATGATTCCATCAGGTTTTCCCACTCTCCAGGTCCTGGAAATGGCACAGGGGGTTCTCTCACCTGGCAGGTGAAGGGGCCCCACCAGTGAAGAACTGATGGGTAAAATCTGCTTCAGCTACACGAGTTGTGTCCCACTCAAATGTGTGACAAAAGTGTCCCAAGCCAGGCTGGGTGGGGCTGGGAGCAGTGTGGGATGGTGGAGGGGGTCCCTCTCCATGGCAGGGGTGGAGTGAGATGAGCTCTTAAGTCCTTTCAAATCCAAACCAATCTAGGATTTTAAGACTCACAGATAGGGGATCTGCAGCTGCTAATATTTCATTTATGTAAATGCCTCATTGTCCTGATCTGGTATGAAGCCACTACAATCAATAAGGGGAGAGAAGCTGAATCCTTAAAAAAGCTATTTCAAGGTACAGGTTTCTTCCCAAGCCAGGTTTTATTTCTTCCTTAAATAAATTACCATAATTAAATTACTTAAATAAACACCAGAACTAAGATATTCTTTTAAACCACATGAAAACTGTAGTTAGGAATCAACAATGCTTGTTGGTAATTCTACAAAAATTGTATGTTGAAATCATCCTTGAAAAGAACTTTGAATATCTTTACTATGTATTAAAATAAAAAACCTAATGAAATAAACAAAATGCTTCTTTCAGGAAGGGTGAAATAAATTGGATACTCCCTCCAAAATAGCAGCCATGCAAAGCCCCTCTTTTCCTCTTAGAGAAAACAAGCCCAGGGTAGCAAATCTCAGCCCTATGAACCAAATCCAGGAGTTTGGGATGCCACAAACAGCATTTAATCCTTCCAGCCTCTCCCATCCCTGTGCTCAGCTGACACAAACTGCCCAGGAAAAGCTGCAGCACAGAAAGGATCATTCAGCTGAAATACTCCAGGACTCTCAGGCAGCAGGATCCAGTCCAGCTCCTCCAGGAAGACACAAGACATCAGCACAGATTTCACATTCATGCTCTTGGCAAGACTTCAGGTACTCAAAATTGCCTTGCTGTGTTCTGTGCCAATTCCAGCTCACATATGATTTCAAGGAAGCCCCAAAGATACAGTGCTAGATCACAACTTCAAAGCAAAAATAGATCAATTAATGAATTTGAGTTGTCTCATACCAGTATTAGGAAATAATTACTATCTCACTGCAAGTTTATCAGCATTTCTAATCTTAAGAGTTTATTCATGCTGTTAGTTACTGAGTCAAGCACTGTTTAATGAATTGGGACTAACAAAGCATGTTCATTAACCAGAATATTTGTACCCCTGCCTTAATTAATCTGTAATCTCTGCAATTCTCAATTAGTAGAAAAGAGAAATATCACAAAATGTATCCCAGTACTTGTGTGGTAACTTAAATCCTCATTTAAAACCTTGTATTTTCAGGAAAGCAGTCATTTTAAAAAAATGTTTAAATGACACTGAAGTCAGAAGACCTTAAGCACAGACTTAAATTGGGGTTTTTTTCTTTGCCTTGGTTGTTTGTTACTTTTAATTAGGCCATTAGTGCTCAATAATGTACTCATTAACTCCTTTCACTAACCAGCTCAAGCAGGAATGCACATTATAAGTTAAATGGCAATTTGTACTATAAGTAGCCTATTTTTTAAAAGCTTATCACCATGAATCTCAATGCCAATACTGGTTTTACACAAGAGAAATATATATATTTAATAATATATATAAAACACTTGAACATGCACCAGGTATAAACAAAAGAAAATGTCCATTAAAAGCCCACTTGTATCTCCTAAAATAGATCACACAACGCTATAATTATATCTAATTTAGTATTTATCTTTCACTTCACTCTATGGAACCCTTTCAATTTATCCCTGGGAGCTTTGCAGGGCAAAGCTGAATTTCACCACCACAAGACAGCACCTGAGAAAAATAAAAGTGGGAGGACCTCGAGTGGTGGCAAATGGGCACTGCTGCCACTAAAAACATCTTAAATCAGCCCTGCCCAGGAAAATCAGGTTTGCACTGGGGACTGGGCTCTGGAATAGCTTCAGTCTGGGCTAATACACTGAATAAATGTCCTCCTCTAGAACAACAATCAACCAATTAGAGAATGGGAATTTCATTACTGCAACAATCCTCCAGTTCAATTTATCCAGAAGATAACCCAATTTATTTCCCACAGTGTACAGAGGGAAACAACACTGATGGAAAAAGCTTCCAAGCAAGCTCTTGTATATTCGAGGAATAAAAGGTGATAAAGAATGTGTTTAATGAATCTTATGAGCAAAAATGTAAAACTAATGTTAATACAGGGGATTTTTAAACTTTATCTTGCATTTTTCACGACATCTGACATGAGAAACCTGCAAAGAAAAGGTGCAGCAGGGCAGGAGGGAAGGAAAGCAGCTCATTAGAAGGAAAAGCTGACAGGAGGAAGAGAGAACAGGAAAAGTTCCTTGGTTTTGAATCCAGGCTATAAATGACATGAGACATTTAATTGGGAATTTCCTGTAAGAGACACAAGGAAGCCAAATACTCTGATTTATTGGCTCATAATTATAGATAGATTTATATCCATCCTGGCAGAAACAGGACTTTCCTCAGAAAACCCTGACTACAACTTTTTTTCTTGGTAATTTTTTTCACACTCAAGACTGGCTGACATATAAAGCAGTTAATGTTAGGACTGTAAATTAGGCAACCACAGCCTAAGAACAGCAAAATCTCTTCAACACTCAAGACTGGAAAGGTTCTGCCACATCATTATCCCACTTCATTGATCTAGCTGTACTCCAGGTTCCCATCTCAATTCAATGGCAGAGAAATAGATTACTGCTCTAAAAACTGAACAATCAATTCCCCACTTTTAATCAAAAACTCTGTAGTTACAGAAGAACCACTTGTGTTGAAATCAATGGGAAAGGATAATCTATATGAGCAGCAAGAGAAAAAGAAGTGCTCCTTTCTCCCTTCCACAAAAAAACAATTAAAATTTTTAAATAATTGTAATTTTTAGAGACTTCAACATACTTGCTTGACTGCTTGTAGCTGCTCTGTTAACTGCTTCTGTAAGCTCACAGATTCAGACAATTCTTCCTGTTAAAAAAGAAGAGAAAGTTTGAAAGAGAAAGAGTTTTGGTCCTAAAGCAATGAGCTCTTCCAAAACTACACTTGCCAATACTTAACTTCTATCAACATTTTTATAAAACCTGGGATAAAACCATCTCTGAAATCTAATTTTTCTGTGAGTTCATTGACGCTGTTAAAGTTTCTTGATTATTTTATAATTATTTACTGAACATTTCTGGGATATGTGTAAAAAAGAGTGTAATAAATAAGACAATTAATTATAGACTGATCATTGGCAGTTTTCCATCAGCAATTTAAGGGTCAGGATTCACTGAGTTCAGGGTAAATGGGGTTCTTTTATTTCAATAAAAAGCTCTCAGAAGAGAATCCTTGTGCACAGAACACAGAACTGATCTCTGGCCATTTCAACCCATTTCTCTAATTTACAGCTAGATTTTTTTTGGACCAAGGGGCAATTTTTTAAATTGTCTTTATCCCAAGCTCAGTATTCCTGTCCAAGAACCAGAGTTGTGTGTGCTGAATACAGAACTTTCTATCTTATTGTTTGCTCAAACAGAAATTCAGGACCATGGGAATGTGGCAGCAACCTGGCATATTAAAAAATAATATTTATTGCTTTTGGACTTGGGAATTTTGTGATGTCTGGGATAATATATATTAATTTCAGACACAGATTAATTTATCCTCCAATTCTGATTCCTTTCAGAAGTATCAGCATGCACTCAGACTCTGCAGTTACTAACATCACACATTTTTAAATAAAATTGCCATGCAAATCAGTAATTTCCCCAATTTCATTTCTGTGAAGTGTCTGCTTAGTCTCATTTCTGTATGGATGAGATTAAAAAATGTGTTAGCATTCAGTAAAAGGGCTAAAATTCACTGTCTCCACAAATATATTGTATATATAGGCAATGTATATAATGTATATATATAAAATGTATATGTGTATATATATAATGTATATAAGCAATCTTCAAACATGGTAAGGACTGCTAGCACTGCCATTCTATTTATCTAGGAAATGCTGCACATGAAATTAAAAAAATCAGTAAATTACTATACACACTCAAAAATTTAGTCTCTTGAATAATTTAAAACAAATAAAAATTAGGTGTTACCTTTAATTTACTAATTTCTTTTAAAGCTTCATTTCTTTCTTTCTTAAGTTTTTCCACATCATCCTCCAAGGAATCACAGGTTACAAACTGTGTGTATAAAATACATAAGATTAGAATGCATTGCTAACTGTGTCTTCCATAATCTTTAACATCTTATACTAAAAGTCCTTATTAATAAAATGAGAAGAAAAGCTTAATTTTGGAATGATGTATAGATCTGAAAATGCTAAAAATGTTTAATAAAATTTTAACCAACTTATCTTCCAAATGAACAATTAATTTTCATTTTAAAATGGGTTAATAAAGTGCTTTTAAAGTATTTAAAAGTATTTAAAAGTGCTTTTATCATTATTTTAATATTTTAAATAATAAAGCATTTTATTTTAGTGTTCGTATACTAAAAAAATTGTTTTTTAAAGCCACCTCTAGAACAAAATTATTTTCCCTGTAGCAGTAATTCAGATCACTGGGCCCAGTAATTGTTTCTCACTCACACATGTAACAACTCAAATTTTATTAAGAAACCTCAGTAAATCAATGTTGTCCAGACTTACAACAAAACAGAATTTAATTACATTAATTGCTGTCTGCAAATTAGGCTGCTTTAAAAAGCTTCACAGAAATTAGGTTATCTTAAAGAACCCCGTGCTGCCCCAGATTTGGAGTTATTTTCCATACAATAAATACAATAAATACATACAATAATCTCCTCCCCACTGTTCAAACCCTGACATTTTTTACCTGTGAGTCCTGGAAATTGGAAACTTCACTGACCCCAAAGGTTCCACATCTGTGGCCATCAGCAGTTGACAATAAATTCTTTGAAACTTCAACAAAATCTAAGAAAAAACAGATTTTGTTGTTGTAGACTGGAAGTTCAGTTTAGATCACTGATGGAACAGAAGTGGCAATATCACCAGAAAAAACCACTCTGAAAAATGCAGTGTCTGCTCTTTAAGCTTTCTAAAGAAAGAAAATCAGAGAGGTGTCTCCAAAGAGAAAGTTCTGGTAAAGCTGGTAAGAATAAAAAAGCCCAAACACATTGTGGACTGAAATGTGGAGGAGAAAAGCAAAGAAATCAAATCAAAACAAATCAAATTGTGAAGGAGAAAAGCAAACAAATGTGAAGTTCACCTTGAAAGCACCTGAGATATTCTGCATTTGGCAGGTGTCTGTGAAAAATGAAATAAATCTGCACACCAGGAACACACACCTGCCCTTCCCCATGTGTTTGCATCACCAGAGGAGACAGAAAAAAGGAAAAAATTCCTGCTAGCTCAGAGCACATGGTTTCCTTTTCAGGGCTTTTAAACCCCTAAAAAAAAGGCTTGGTAAAATTGAAGTTGAAAGTTTTAAGTCCTCCATGCACAATCAACATGACTTGGATTATCCAAACATTTTGAATTTAAAGATTTTGCTACACTATGACAGAAAGGTGGAAATATAAAGGTCAGTTTACTCCACATAAAACCTGATTAAATATCCAATATCTTTCTTACTGGAAATCTTTTTTGGATGTTTAAGTACAAAATACTATTTTTCACACACTAGAGTTTTTCACAGACTTGAAGAAAAGTGAAATTTCCATCAGAACCATCATGTCTCTCAGTTTCTGAAAAATGTTTTTAAATTGCAACAGAAGCAGCTCATTCCCATCAGAATTAGGCTGAGCTGGAAGAATTGTGATGGTTTCCCTGCAAACCTGTTTCTATATGCAATAGTTGAAATGTTTTTGCTTCCCACATACTGAAGTTTAATGATCCATCAGTTTACTTGCTTCAAGAAGCCTCTTTAACCAAAAATCAAAATTCTCCCAAGTAATTTCTGAAAAAATTACAGTTCCCTGTTTTTTGAACAAAAAATTAAGGATTTTTGAGCACAAAATAAAACTTTCCTAAGGCTGCTCTTAATAAGATAAATTTGTGATTTGCATTCCTATTACTTAGTTTCAGAACTTCAAGCTTATTTTCATACAGTAAAATAAGGTTCTGGCCTCAAACTATCATTTTATTTGCAGCAGCAACCCAATACTGACAAAAAATGTATTAAAGGTTATTATCTATCATTTCTGTATTCCTACTTTTTCTTATTTTCTATGGTAATTAACAAATTATTACCTCCAAAAGACACTGTTCCTTTAGAATCTTTATGAAGTTGCTGCCTTAGGGCTTGCTGCTGTTCATCTGTGAGCTGAATCCCAAGATAATTCAGTGCCTGGAAGGAAAAAACTTATTTTGGAGTGAAAAAAGAAAGGACTAAGGATAATGACTGCAGAGACATGGGGGAGTAATTAAAGAGCTGCACTTCAAAGAGCCTTTGTATCCTCTCACTGACAACACTTTTATTCCAGAGCCACTCAGTGACTTTTCCTTCTAATTGAGAGATGTTCAGATATTCTTTAACCTTGAATACAGATGACTGTAATAAGCAAACCCCTTTGTCCTTAATAACTGCTTTAAAAATCCTGAGGGATATTTGGATTCCCAGAAGAGTTAATCAGTAATTAGATTAACAAAAACAGTAATTTGCCCAATATATAAACTGAAATATTGGCCTGCAACATGAAAGCACTATCCAAACACAAAATTCTGGGTGTCATTTATACCTTGAAGTTTGTCAGCCTAGAAATATTGTTCAGATGTTTTACCTGCATCATGAAGGGGGAGGAAGGAGAACTCAGAAGATTTTAAGTATTTACCCTCTCCAGCTTTTCTGTTTTTAGATGAATATTCCAGTTCTTTCCTTGGGGCTCATAATCATCATTCTGGCTGGGGGAAATAACTAAGAAATAAAAAAAAATAAAGTAATAATGATGTAGTGGTAACTATTGCTCTGAAAAAAATTGTTCTGAAGCTCTGCTCATCAAGTGGATGCCAGCTAAATACCTACTTGCAAAAATACATGTTAATCCTTAGACTGACTTCTTTTTTTTAAGACATAACTGTAATCCACAAAAATTATGGGTATCAATCACTTCCACTATTTTTCTTTGCCTAAAAAAATGACAATAATTTGACAAGTAGCAAATTAACTTGTTATTTTCTAACAAGTAGAAAATAACCAGGATTAGCTTTGAGTGCTCCATTCAGCATTTGGCTTCTCCTTGTGGTATTTCTCTTGAGACTCAGGAAACAGAAGGGGAAACAAATTTGTGTATTCCAAAAGAGACCTCAAGACACACCCTTGTTGTGAGTGAGAGCTGCCAAAAACACATGGAGTGATCCAGAAAATGCTGGGTAAGAGGGGGAATAACCATTTCCCAAACATGGGCTGTGCAGAGGGAGCTGGGGCTGAATTCCCTTGGCTCCTCAGGATATTTTTTTGGGAAGGAATTCTTTTCCAAGAGCTCCTGTCCATGAGGCCACCATCCATCAGCCTCACAGTCAGAAATACAAGTTTGTGTGGGTTTTTTTTAACTACCACTTTGGATTTTAGATGTATGCAAATTAAAAAAAAATTGCTGTTTGTATTCATTATTTATAAATAAAATGTAGATCTTAATTCTTCATTTCATTAATGGATTAAAAAGGTACTGAAACCAAAGCCAGCATTTGACAAGGAAAGGATCTTGCAGTTTGAGATTCTCTCTAAAGGAACAGAAGGAATCGCAGAGAATTCTATTTTTTTTAAATTTTTTTAGATTCACAGCCTATCTGTTTCCAAGCTCAAAGTAATTTACATACTCTTTACATGCCAAAAGCATCAACCAAAATATCTTGAAAATCTCTGACATTAACACCTCTCACATGCTATATTAAATTCTGAAGACAGTGGGCTAGAACCTTGGTGGAATTGGCTCAATTTCCCTTCAGCTCAGAATGAAAAAGCCTCATGTGTGAGTTTGTGCAAAAACTTCTCTAAACTATGCTGACTTTTTAATAAAATGTTAAAAAAAAGCATCTCATCTAAGAGATGCTTTAATTTTTCAAGGTTATCTTTGTAAGTTTATCCTTGAGAAAGGGCAGCATGAAAGGAGTGGCAGATTTGACAAAAGATTTGCTGTTAAAAAGAAGAAAATGAAAAATGACAAGAGGCAGCACAAACTGGAGCTGCTCTGCTACCTCCACTCTTCAGATGTGCTCAGAGATTTTCCCCTTCTTGGTGCCTTCAAACAAAGAAGGTCCTGTGTACTGAATTCTATTAACCAAGAGTTTTATATACAGAATATATTAAAAAATAAGATCTTTGTCTCGTTCCTTTGATTTAGTTGTAGTGTTTTTCATGGTCAGTAAGTAAAAACTGGGTGATCATTAATCTCTAGGTGTATTCAACACTAAAACTTTGGCAGTTTCAACAGCCCACATTTGGTCAGCTCAGCCTTCAAGGAAAGGAACCAACTGCTCAGATTTGCAATGTGGGAACTGTTTCATTTCAAATCTGAATATCTAATGTGGGCTATAATAAATACAGGTACAATTTAAATAATATCAATGGAGAAACATCTGGAATGAATCAGATCCTGTGTACTTTTCTTCCTCTCCTCAGTACATTAGACATGAAGTTGAAAAGCTCAGCTTCTGTTTAATTGTTACTTCCTGAAGAAAAAGGAGAAAGTTGAGGTCTGCTCAGAGAAACCCTGAACAGAGTCAGTTCTATCAGTGTGTCAGTGGGGATTCCCATTGTTGTGTCACTCTTGCATTTTCACTGCTCCTAAATACAACACATTTGTTTCCCATAGGAATTACAATTTTTCAGCTCAGATTTGGTTCTGACCAGATTTCACAAACTGTTTTTCCTTAAATGTTGTTTTCAAAACAGATATTTAGAGATGTGATGGAAGTGACTCCTGTCCTTGTTTGAATGTCATGACTCTAAAACACAAATATACATGATATATCCTATTTATTATTAACTGAAAAGCTGCTAAGAGGGCTGCATGTTATTTCTATCCTTTTAATATGCTGCCCTGATTTAAGCAGTAAAACGGTGCCAGCAGCATCCATCCCCAGAATTTCATCAAATCAAGAAAGCCCAGTTTCTATGGCAACCTAATCTTGATCTATATGTAAGTCTTCATTACAGGGTTTCTACTGAGTCTGTTATCATTACTGCTGTACAGCAAATGTTGTGATCACTCATTTTGTTTGGTTTCAGCTGTTTATTAGAGACAATGGAAGTTATATTTGACAGAAGCTACTAAAAACCCATTGATCTCTGTCTTTTATTTAGGAGTATAAAAACAGTGCAATATTCCCTTTTTTTTAAGACTATTGAGTCTCATTCTGTTATTGAAGGAACAAGGAAAAGGGTGGCAGGGAATTCAATCAGCCCTTACCCGTGGCAGCAGGATTGTCCAGAGCAGTTATTGGAGATTGCTCTCCCATCCTGAATCCAGTTTCCATCTAGGAGAGGAAATGAAAAGTCACAAAATACCATTTCCAAAGCAGATCACAAGCCAGACCAGAAATGCACATTAATGAAAAAAGGGACAGGAAGGGAGACCGGGGGAAGAAGAAAGGGCTGGGGAGATCAAAACAAGCCCAGAAGAAAAAGAAAGGCATGGAGGGGGTGGTGGTGAGAGGGAACAGCACTGGGAAAAATCAGATCAGGGCCTCATCAAAACCTTGGGTTTTGAAAATCTTCACAGATTAAGCACAGGCTTTCTAGGCAACCCACTTCAATGTTTATATCCCTAATAGGAAAGAAAAATGGGCAAGAAATTTAAGTACAAATATAAGAAGATTTGAGAATCACCTGTTTTGATTTTGTGTTTGAGAACATTTTATTCTTCCTCCTTCTAAGGCAATACTTTATTTAGCTTTAGAAATAAAATAAACTGAAATATTTAAGAAACATATTATCATATTTCATTAAAAATATTATAAACTGAAAATGTTCTATCAAAAATGGAAATATTTGTTTTAAAAATCTTCTTTCTCGTGCTCAACATTATTTCTTTACACTAATGGTGAGCTGTATGAATTAAAACACTTGCTGCTCAGCCAAAAGGAAGGGGAAAAAATCCCACATACTTCTAGGGATTTACTTTTTTTAAAGCAAAAATCTCATCATCACAGGGCAAGTGTGAGGTTGTACTGTGCTCACACATATGTAGTAAACAGGGAGTGTTTTATCTCTGAAATACATAACTATTTATATCTAATTCCAAAACTTCAGAGAAACAGCAGAAGAGAACTTGGTATCTAAGAACACAGTTAATGCTTATTTGTTTTCTTACCCCAAGTCAACTAATTCCTCTCATCAGTGTGGGTTACTCTCCTGTTATACAACATGGCTGTTCCAAAAGTTTTGATATTCCCAAGACAATATTGTGCAGGAAAATAGAGACAGTCATTTTCTTACTAAAATGGAAACTCAATTACAATTAGGAGAAAAACAAGCATTTGCTCAGTTTGCTCTAAGAGGAGAAATAAGAACACTCACAGCATCTGGAGGGAATGTTGAAGCCAGCCTCCCATTAGGAGAGGGAGGAGGACCAAGGGCTGCAGCCTGCTGCTCTCCATGTGCTACACAAGATGTTAAGAGGCTGAAAGGATGCTGCAGATTCTCTGGATGATTGGGGATGTTTTTCTGCCTAATAAAAGCTATCTCCCATAAATTTTCAAACCTAGAACTAAAATGTTAGAAGTTTCAACATATTGTTTACTTGTATTATTCATAAAATTACACTTCTGCCAAAATTACACGTTTCCAAACACTGGGTGTTGGTTTATTTAATTATTTTTCTAAAAGGATGCCCTGTTCCCCATCATTACAAAGACAAATACCATAACTTTTTATTTAAACATTAAAGCATCATAATTTTGCAGGTCTAAAAGGTGCACTTGAGTCTTTTCTATGAAACAATATTACAACTGAATATTTAAAAAAAAATAGTATCCCTCATTTCCTCTAAGCACACAAAAACACATTTCTCATTACTCTGATCAAAAATATCATCAATTAAAGAATTTTGGATGGTTGGCTGTTTGACAGTAACAGTGACCTCATCTTTGTTCTGTTGATTATACTTTTTGCCTCTTCATAGGACACTCCAATCATGGACTCTTTGTTGATGGACACAAGCTGATCTCCAGGCTTCAATCGTCCATCCTAAAATAATAAAATATAAAACCAAACCCACAAACTTTGTATTAATTGCTAACACTACAGAAAGAATTGTATAGTCACTGCACTTGGACATATTCCCCTGGTTCTTTCAGGAAAAGAAATATCAAGAACAGCTCTGCATTCTGCCTGTGCTTGACAATCTTCCAGAGAGAAACAGATTAAACCATCATCCCTCACCATTAAAGCAGTCATTATAAAAACTCATCAGAGCAAAAAGATCTCAGAAATTGTATAAAGAACAACTCTGAACCCAGCTAAACATTTCAGTTAAAAATAAACCATGGAAAGAAACAACAGATTTTTCCAGTACCAACCCATCTGACTTTAGGAAGGTTCTTTACTAATTAATTCAGCTCTGAGCTGGACTAATTTGTATTTCAAAAGCAAATTCTTATGGCAATACAGGGAACTCTTTGGACACTCACTGGCCATGTCAATGAGAAATCCAGATTGGTCCATTGGTACTCACCAGTCAAATATTGTCAACTTTGTGCTTCTGTTGAATTAATTGCAAATTCTCTATCAGCACCAGAACATCTCACATTTCCGTCCCAGAGATGCTAAGACAAGACTTTAAACATGCCAGGCTGACTCACATTTTAACACAGGCCTTAACAATTTACCTGGAAATTCATGCAATTCACCTATGCTTACAGAGTTAGTGATGACATTTGTCTAATGTAATATACATCAAATTACATAAAACATGTCTCTGCTCTTCAGCTCCTAAGAAATGAAACACAAAATCAATCTATGTGAAAAAAAAATATGTACAGAAGATGATACACAGGAAATAAATAAAGTATCTTCTCAAGATCAGTATAATTTTACCTACTCAACACCCACATACCATAATTTTAGCTGTACTGTTTCAAACCTATGCCAGCACTTTACTACCTTTTTTTTTTTGTCACTTAGTGTTTTGTTTTGGTTAAAGAATAAAGCTGTAGATCTTTTACATTGCTTTCTGCAGCATTTTCTAAGATATCCATTTCAATGGTGCCCTCCTGTGGCAGATGTTTAAAATTTGCTTCCTGCTTCAACTTCCCAAACAGGATACAGGATTGGGAAATTACCTCAATTATTGTTAATATCAGAGCCTACTGAAAATCGATGTCTTTGCCTCAGTCTATTGATTATGTGTGAGATGCTTTAAATTTGTGTGTTCACAGTGAGAAAAATGTTTTAGAAGCCACAACAAAATAGGAGAAAATAAATGAGGAATGATTGCCATTTATCTACAGAAAGAGGTCTTTGAGAAACATTGCATTTTTATCTTCCAGCTTGCATTTTAGAATTAAACTTAGCCTACAAAAATCCAGTAACAAATAGTTATAAACTGCTTGGGGACAGAACTCACTGCCCATGAATTGAGCTCATCCCCTCTTGCTGGGCTAGAGGCAAACCTGGTATCTGCACTCCCAAATAACCTTAATTACTCAGGATGCCAGAGGAGACACTTGGATAAACAGTTCTGTGTACCTGAACCAGGCAATTACATTATTTATTTACTTTTTATGCTGACAAATCCCCCTGATTTACAGATTGCATTTGTCACAAATTAAAACAGTGATCAACACCAATTCATACATTTTATCAGCATATTTCAGAATATTTTTTTTCTAATTTGCCTGCACAATAATTTCCAACTGCAAGGATCTATCTAAATTAAGTCTCAGGGAAATATGATTTTTTCAGAGTCCAAGAACCAAAAGAACCAAAAAAGAGGTGCAATCTGTAGCTCTGTCCCATCCTGCCTGATTTACCTTGCATCATGCAATCTCTTCTAGAAGTTGGTTTTGTACCTTCTCATACATAAACTGAGGAATAAAATCCTCATTTACCTCAAATGAACTTATGAATAAATTTTCATTACCATGTAACTCTGTTGCAGAGCAGTGAGATAATTCTGCTAAAAGAGAAGGCAAGGAGGAGCACAAACACATTTTGTATTTCAAATATGACTGCAGATGTAGCATACCAAAGCAAGTACTAAATTAAGGCAAAAATGCAGGTGTCTGAAGGGGAAGGAAGTGAAAAAAGCCCTTTACCTTATGGCAATCACCACCAGGGATAATTTCTTGAATATAGACCAAAGGCCCTTCATTTCTGTTAATTCCTCCCACAATATTCAAACCTAGGCTTGTTCCTTTGCAAACAGAGATAATCTGAAATGCACTTTCACTAGAGATACAAGAGACAGAAAAGGAGGATTACTCCACAGAACTAGATTACAAAGACTGAAGCAATAATTTATCTTTATCTTAATAGGCTTTGCAAATTACAGTAACAAAGAGAAATAAATGGACATTTAACCTCAGTGTTCAAATATTACTATTTACACAGAAATCAGCAACCTCAGGCACTTCTGACTATAAAAGAATTGATATTCTATTTTATAAGGCTAAAACCTCCTCTCTATTCTATAGAGGAGAGATATAAATACTGTATCCCAAGGCTTATGGGAGTACATAACTCAGGAACACTAATTCATTAGGAGACATTAAAAACCCAACCTGATTAATCTTCTTCTACCACATAAACAATAAATAAATAGTAAAATAACTTATTAAAATGGGAAGTGTGCAATGTCAATGGTATTATGAGCTACAGGACTAGAAGTTAAAAAATAAAACCAAACTTCAGCACTCAGTGCTCAACCCAAATTTTCCTGGCCAGCCAAATTCAGCATTTCCTGCAGCTCCCACAAGAGAGTTTTGAGGATTACTTGGGAAGTTTTGGGGATGGTGGTGGCACAGAATTATTTCTGCTGCTGCTGCTGGTGCTGTTATCCTTCAGATGCAACTGAGGACTCTGTGACCTTGAGGATGACCCAGAAGAAAGGCTGTCTGTGGATTTTGCTTCAAAAAAAGAAATAATAATAAAAATAAATCAATAAATGAAATTTTTGGGAAAAAGCACAAAACTTGAGCTCATGTAAGTAAGTTCAGTAGGACTATTTTCATATTAGAAAACAGAAAAACTAAACAATCAGACAAGCAAAAAAGAAAATTCTTAGTAGTTAAGAACTGAGAGCCACCCAGGATTCCAGGAATAATTTTTTAAAACATAACAAGTGAGGATTTCTTTCAAATATACCCAAAACTTACTAATCCCCCATGCTATATAAAATCTTAATTAGCCAGCAGTTCCACAAAGATTAGAATTTATAGTGTTCCAGATCAAATTTTTACTAGCATTTTGTGGCACATTTCTGCCACAAATACCAAAAACTTTTCACCTAAATCATTAATTAAAATTGAAAGTAGATATCAATACATTTATTTTAAGAGCTGGAGAAACTGACACACAAATTCTTCAAGGTACTTTGTGTATTTTGTGTGACTTTCAGCCACTTTCTCCAATACATCTCTCCTCAATTAAGGAATTTTAAGTCCAAGTTTCTGCTCCACCCAAGGCTGATTTTTGTCTCCCAGGACAAATAATCTCTCACCAGCCAACTGATGTGTTGGAGAAGTTCTTGCAGAGCTGGTGGCACTGTGAGAGCCATACTTATCCATCAGGTCATGAAATTCTTTCCTGTGCCAATGAAAAGATTTTCTTGGTCAGGATTTGGTGTTTGAATGGACCCTGTGAAACCTGCACTGAGCCTGCTCCTCCTCAGAGGAGGAAACTCAACCTCCACTGAAGGAGGAAAGTCCTGCCAAATGGTCAGAAAAGGAAAAAAAACCAACCAACCAACCAACCAAAAAAATCCCAAAGAAACACCTTTTATGCATGATAAAGATGGGAAAAAAACAGACTATGGGTGAAATGAACTGCTGGTAAAAAAAGCTTTATTTTTACCCCTTTTTACCCTGAATTGCAAAATTTTAAAAACTTGCAATCCAATCAACTCCAAATAATAAGACAGTGACACAACCAAGCTCCAGAACAATTTATTTGTATCAGAGGGAAATCAGATTATACACCTCCAGCATACTCATGTTTTTAAGGAATGTTTTTAGTTCAGTTACACTGAACAAGGACCCAGAAGGACTGACAAAGAAGTGGCCCCTTAAAAACAAGAGGATAGAAGAAATATTTATTAACTACTGAAAGGCAAAAGCAGAAGCCCCTTGCAGACCCCAATCATGTTGTACCAGACTGGCAAAGATGCACATCCTGTGTGACAGGCATTGAAGAGAATACAGAAACTCTTGATTCATCTGATATTGAATCCAGCCTAAATTAAGAAAAAAGACTCTAATCTGAGCTCTGATTACCTCAGTGATAACTGATTTAAAACATATAAATAATCTAGAGTGATGTAAGCCAGAAACATCACCTAATTAATATTACAGAACTAGTCAGAGAGAGGAGAAATTCACTGATTGCCAGGAGAGTAATTCCCAGGTAATTCCAGTTTGACATCTGCAGGCTATTCAAAAATACTGGGTACATTATTTTTTAAAAAAGAACAACATTTATTGTACTAATGCTGGCCCCAGGGTACACACACAGACACAGCTGAATGTAAATCAAATCCTATTTAAGCACAGAATGTAAAGTCACAAGAAATGAATGCACAGGTGGCTGGTGAGGACTCCATGCAGTGGCAAATTCACTGCACTTCTGCTCCGGAGTGGTTAAAGGACTGATGGATTTTAATTATTCAAGGAGTTTACAGGAACTAGGCCAGTATGCTTTAGATAAAAGCAGATTAAGAGTGGACCTCACATATATGTGGGCAGTCTGAAAAAAAGAGAGATCAGAGGCTATGGAGTGATTTAGACGTCTGTTAAATACAAAAAAAAAATAAAGGAACAGAAAGAGGAAGCTTAACTCGGACAAAAGGCTAAAGGAATTTAGAGAAAAAATCCTTTATGGGGAGATTACTCTGGAAGTGGAGCATCCCAGGAAAGGCAAATAACAGCAGATACTCTCAATGATTATAAAAAACAGTTACATAACAGCTGTTTTCTCCAGAGATTTAAGTCAAAGGGGATACAGACCTGGATTTCACATTGCTGATGATTCTCTGCCAGTACTGGTTTATATGCTTAGCTTCCAACAGTCAGGTTAAAGCAATATTTAACATAAATGACCTTAAAATGAATATACTTTGGACTACCTGCTGCAGTGAACAGTTTAACCTACTTATCCAAACTATTCAAAGCTCATTAGAGATTGAGAATCAAACTTCTGATGGGAAAAAAGAATGGAATCTGCCTTTTGTTAGAACACAAGACCAAGTTTAAATCTTATAGTTTTGTGGCAGCTCTAACAGAGTCCTCATTTTTCATTATTTTAAAATGTGAGAAGTATTTCAAGAACCATCACAGCAGATAATTTTAATGGTATTAGCTGTAAACAGAGCATTACAATCCTCCTCTTTCAACTTGGTTGGGCTGAGCTTGCTACTTGAAGTGATTGGTGCAAGTGATCTCAGAATGAACTGGTATCAAATATTATGCAGAAAAAAGGGACATGTGGTGCAATTCTGCATTTAAAACTAATCTGAAATAAAAATACATGCAAGCCCACCCACCC
>VXBR01003728.1:244606-255440 GCA_013400215.1 Cisticola juncidis
CCTTCCCAAACCTTCCCTTCCCAAACCTTCCCTTCCCAAACCTTCCCTTCCCAAACCTTCCCTTCCCAAACCTTCCCTTCCCAAACCTTCCCTTCCCTTCCCTAAAGTTATATTTTAACAGGTTCTCCTGCTTTTCCCACACACATTCTGTGATCTGTGTCATTAAGAAACCAGCCAATTCTGGCATTACAGAATCATATAAAGTCCTTCACTTTTGCACAACAGTTTTGCTGAATTAGATTTATAGGATAAATTATTTGTGAGCTGAGCTCCAAGGATCTCGGGGGAGTTGTGCTCTTTCAATCAGTCAATGCTAATGTCCAAACTAATCCCTGTATAACATTCCAAGCTGTAATTAACATTCAGGAATCAGTACAAACATACCTTTCATTTGTTACTCCAACCAAGTTTTCTCCATTGACATCTAAAATCAGGTCCCCAGTGAGCAAACGGCCTTTAAGTGAAACCAACAGTGGTTGATGAATCAACAAGAAAAGGTGAACATATTGAATTAAACCAGGATGTTTCCTTTCAATTTTATGTGATTTAATGCCTTAAACAGCTTTATGACTCTTGGCACATGATCCTAAGATAACTGAGATAAGACTAGAGACTATAAATCAGTTTTATTAACAACCAAATAGCCACTGGAAATTACAGTCATTTAGCTATTTCTATTATTTACACATAGCATAAATACTTTTGAGACTAGAATTTGTGTTTCACAGTTGTGGAACTAATTTTTATTTAAATCTTGCTCTTAACATTATTTTAAGTTACCATGTGTAGATATACTAATGTTTTAGAAATTAATAAAATCAGCTAGAAGCTTTTTTAGAACCAATTCTATTTTTTAACCTCCTGAAAATCTCAAGTTTAGGAATTTGAAGTTGATTCAGATTATTTTAGATGATCATTTTGCACAAGACAAGATGGATTCTCAAAAAAACCCATACAGAGACCTAGGACTCAAGTCTGTAGCTTAATTAATGCAAACTCTGAGTGTAATTTCTTCTTTCCACACTGATCTTAACCACCAGCCCACCATCATTAAAAAACAGTAAAAGAATTAGCAGAACAAATTAAAAGTTCTAGTTCTATACAGGAAACCCCACTCTTATACCTTATAAATTAAAAATGATTCAGCATCTCAACACTTAACAGTGCTGAAAGGCTGCCAGTTGCCTTCACCAGCCAAAGACGGACTTGAACACATTTTCAAGACCTGTGTGTATTAAAATATTTTTCCATAAAGGGTCCAAGTTTCATTTCTCTGTCTTAAAGTAAACCAAAACTTCATGGATCTTGATTAAACCATATTATTTTAAATATCCTTACTGACAAACTCAAATAAAGACTTCTTTTGACAGCTTTTTATATGCAGTGTGTTTGCAACCAAAAAAGTTAAAATTACTTACTATCTACAGCAGCAACCCCTCCAGGTAGAATTCTCTTTATGAAAATCCCATAATCTTCTGCTGTTTGTGCCCGATAACCACCAATAATTTTAACTCCTGAACAACAAACAAAAAGGCAAAAGTGAAAAATTGGTTATTTCACCTACTGTGCTAAATGTATTTGCAGCCAAATGCACGAAAGCCAAATCAACTTTCCTGTTGCCAAGTGTGAGCTGGCAAAGCTCCCCAGGTGTTTTTAGGTTTGATTTATTCAGAATAACAGAATGTGCAGTCTCAGTTACCTAATCCATTCTGGCAGTCAGAGAACGAGATCCGGTGAACAGCTCGGTTAATTCCATGGGGGCCCATAATGGTCCTGAGGAACAAAATAAAACTTATTAAACTACAGAAATGGAGGTAGAGCTATGTAAACAGAAAAGAAATTACAGTGACTGTGTTGTCAATTCAAATAGAAACCTAAACCAGTTTTCTCCATTGATAACTTCATAGTGTTGGATATCTCTGAGCTACCATCTCCCCAGCCAAAAATCAATCTACCCATCACAAATATCAGATGAAAAGGTACAATAAATATACAGAGTTTACTTCCTTTTCCCCCAAAGAATTTCAGGCTGAATTGGGAATCCCATTTTGTGTAATAAAAGGATTGTGATGAAATATAAACAAAAAAGTTGCTGCACCTTAACATTTAGGCAAAAAACATACCATAAAATCAGTCCCCATCAGGTAATGAGTATCTGAACAAAAGCACAGCTAAGCCAGTGCATAAATTATTTCCAAAGATATCTAAAATATAATTGAGTGGCTATTTATGAACATAATCTTTTCCCCAATCTCCTAGGTTTTTTTCATTCAACATTGATTTCTTTCCCTGTTGTAAAAGAAGATTCTTTCCAGACTCTTTTGCCTGCTCCTCTGTACCTTCCCACCCCAAGGGAAAATGCCAGGATGGCGTTGGAATTGTCTAAAGGCAGAGGAATATTTTGAAGGCAGTTGATCATGCAACCAAATTAAAAAAGAATACAAAGTAAAATTAGAATTTTGAAAGCTAAATTTACAGTTTCATCAGACTTATGACCAGCACACTGCTCTGGGAACACAGAGTGTTAAGAATGCAAATAAATCCAGATTACCCTTTACCAGGTTTTATTTTAATTTTGATGAATTATGGGTAAAAAATGTAAGTTGTATTATAGCTCCTCTGTCCTTTCACTGCACAATTTTTGAAGACTCTGCAGATCTCTTCTAGAAAAGAGCAGAAGCACCACTGAGGTTTTCCTGCTTTGACTGACATATTGTTCTACATTACATAAAGAGTTGTATTTTCTAGAGAGTGCCAGTGAAATGGAACAAGAATTCATTAGCAGGGTGGGAAAGAAGATCAAATTGGAGGACACAGTGACCCAAATCCTTCCACACGACCTAATCCAGCACAAGCCTGGACTCTCATGCCTCAGACTGGGTATATCTGCAAAATACATCAGATGTACAGAATACATCACTAAAAGATGCTGTCCCAGAAGGAAGGGAAAAATCCAGAAGCTCCAAATGTTCTTTAAAATTCTAGCAATAGCCAAGAGATTCAGCTTCTAAAGAACACCTGCAGTTCTTTTGGTTTTGTAGAAGAAAACTGGATGAAGTTTTTTTTTAATCAAGGTAGAAGCACTAGCTCTGAAAAGCAACAATTTCCCAAAACCTCATATTTCCAAGTATTTGCAAAATTAGCCTTTGCTTTAGAAAGGCTGGCTACCAGAAGAGACCTAATAATTCTAATACCCATTAGAAACAAAAAGTAAACCTATGCTTCAAGCACTACATAATTTTCACTGTGATATTTCTTGAAGCATTCGTTTCACAGGCTGAAAAGAAATAATGAGACCCAGAGTATTTGGTGTGTGTTTGACCTGCACATGACCTTGGCATGATATTTCACAGCATAAGGTACCTTTTGTAAGGCTAAAAATGAACCAAACTGCTTCTACTTAATCACAGCCTGAAAGGAAGAACAAATCCCCAGGTCTGATATTTTTTTACCTTTTGGACAACCCATGACAAGAACAGAATATTTTGCATTATTACCCAGCATTGTCACTGCAATTATCCCACAAATTTGTTTTGAGGCTGAAGGAAAGCATACTAGTCATGCTTTGTCCTGATTTATCTCCATCTCTGAAATCTTAAACAAGGTACACTGATCTTTAAAATAAGCAATTATTCTGTTTTTTTCTCTCTTGCCTTTTGTTACTACTGCTATTGGTTTTGGTCAGCCATTCCCTCTCAGGAGTTTTCACATGGCAATTTTTTTGTAAAAATTAAAAATCAAGAACAAAAGTTACTTCAACTTCACACAGAGGTTTTACTTTTGTGAAGTCTGAAAAGATCAAATCTCAGACTTTGAGTCTGAAGTTTACAGTTCTCCAGAAACTGCAGAACCTCTTTCTATACTACCAATAAAACAATCGTGAAATATGATCAAATCTAAGAACAGGACAATTAGGAGGAAAGGATCTACATTTTCAGAAGTAATCAGCAATACTTTCAAAAGAGAGGTCCTAACGAAACTGAAATGGATTCTGAGAAAGAGGATACAGAGAACACACAACTAATAACACCCAGTTATTAGAGAGGAGTAAGATCTAACACTGGAATTGTGATGCTGCCACCTACAATTAGTAAGAACTGACACTTTGCACAGACAACTTTTACAAGTTACTCAGGTCTGTTTATACTCTAAAGACTAAATCTCTCCAAAATTACTTTATCACATAAAAGTAAAGACAAAGATTTGTTTAGCCTATCACACCTAGTTGACTTTCAGTGTTAAAGAGTTTTTTTTCCCCATACAATTTAGATCTTCAAGTCAAGCTACTTATCATAGTTCTAATTAAATAAACAGAGCTTTAACAATTTCACTGTAAAATGACTTGGATTCAGTCATTTATCCAACATTTACTTTATGTCATCACTTTTAATATTCATGAAATGTTAGAATATTACTCCCAGAGCTTTAGAAACATGATCAACAGTATAAATAAGGAAAAAGGCTCCTAAACCAATTGGCACGACTAACAAAAAATAATTCAATGTTCTTTGCAGAAAAAGATGCAAATTAAATAATCAGATGTTAGTACTCATTTTTTGAGGTCAGGCAAATGCACTTTTAAGCAAGGTTTTAGCACATAGAGAAGATGTGAGGCAAGAGATAAATAAACAAGCAAAGCTGACCAAAATGTACACTATAACCTTTTTACACAAAAATACTGAACTCCAGCTGAAGTCCTGGAATGCTAACAGACTTAAGTGTGCAACATTTTGTGTAGATGCTCTAGTAAGTGCAATTAAAACCTGCTTTTACTACTTTTTAGCAGCAAACACAAGGAAGTTCAACAAATTTCGGTTTCATTTCTTTTAGTACTTATCAGAACACACAGATATCCTTTTGAACTCTATTCCTGAGAAATTACTAAGTCGTTTATGTGCACAAACAAAATATTTACCTATGTTTATCAATAGGAGAATAATACACTTTGCTCACAAAACACGTATTACTCGACACACAAAAATCTGAATTATAAATTGTGGCTGCTGATGAAAAGAAGCTGAAAATACCCCCAGCTTTCAAATGATCTTTGCTGTCCTTTGCCCAGTTACAGACTAGAGCAATGCCCTCAGAACTGAAGGGTTCAGCATACCAGTATAAGAGAGAGAGACCATCAAAACGCTCTGGTTCATCCTCAGCCCCTGGAGACAGCAAGGACATCCTTCAGCACAGCAGGAAAAACAAGGACAGAGAAACCCAAACACGCTGCAGGTTTCCAGTTCAGCCGGATAAAGGTTGTGAGCAGGATGATTCCTGCTCCCAACTCAAAAACCAAAACACAGAGCTCCAGCTGAGCGTCTCTGCCTACTTAATCTGCTCTGAAAGCCTCTGCGTCACATCCACTAATTCACCTCGAGAGGTAAGGCTGACTTTTTCTCTCTTTGAAATGGCCATTTAGAGCAACTTTAAAGGCTGATAAATGCAAAGGAGGAGATTTGACACTGTGATTAAGCAATCTGCATCCAGCAGCCAAAGGCAAACGAGATGATTAAAAGAAACTCACTTCCTCCTGTTCTTCTAATAATTTATTTACATGCTCCCTGCAAACAAGGTCAAAAGCTGTAACTCATGACCTTTCTAAAGCAATCTTCCTAGCAGACTGGATTATGCACAGCCACACAAAAGGGAAAGCCAACAAAGCAGACTGAAAGTATTAATGAAACGAATGCCATTATGCTGTTACTTTTCATTCTCAATCACAGGACTGGCTTGTGCCATGATCTAACTTCATTTTTAGACTTTCAGGATACAGCAGTCAAAATTCAACACAGAACTTGGGTTATACATTTTCTCTAGAAATGGAAGCTGACTTGCTTTTCTGTGAAAGGAAATAAAACTGCCACATTTATGTCATTACACTGAGAATAATCTAGTTGAAGAAGTCAAACAGAACCCCCGTTCCCAAAGGTCAGACCCTGTGCTAGGAGACTTGGTCTGGCAGAGGGATGCACATTTCAGAAGTTCTGAGCATGGAACCGGTTGGTTAATGAGTGTTTGCTTCCAGGCTTGCCTTAAAGAAGTATTTCTGCTACTCCCCCTCTCTACAATTTCCTGAAGGAAGGTTGTAGACAGGTGGGGTCGGTCTCTTCCACCGGGCAGCAACTGACAGAACAAGGGGACACAGTCTCAAGCTACGTCAGGGAAGGTACAGGTTGGATATTAGGAAAAAATTTTTCACTGAAAGAATAATAAAGCACTGGAATTGTCTTCCCAGGGAGGTGGTGGATTCACCATCTCTGGATGTGTTTATAAAAGTGCTGGACATGGCACTCAGTGCTATGGTCTGGTTGAGGTGTTAAGGCAGAGGTTGGACTTGATCTTAGAGGTCTCTTCCAACCTCATTATTCTGTGATTCTGTGAAAAGATCAGAACAAGAGTGCAGCTTGAAATGAATGCCAGCTCCCCTGTGAGCACTGAGGGCTTTAAGGAGAAAGGTGAACCCTCTCCAGGCAGGAGCAGCCCGGTGCTCAGACAGCATCTGTCAGGTCTGGAGGGGCAGGGGAGGGCTCAGCCATGCCAGGAATGCAAACGCTTATCCCAGACACATTTTTTTTTTTAAAGCTGCAGTGACTGTGGTTTCAGTAGCAGATAATCCTCCTGGGGAAACGATCTCTTTGCTGGGAGACAACAGTGTTCAAATGGAGAGAGTCCTGAGAGCCTGCAGGGCACAGAGGGGCAGGGTGACCCACCACAGACTGGAGCAGATCAGAGATGGAAATGGAACATAAAACAGCCTTCCTAGTGAAATGGAACATAAAACAGCCTTCCCAGTTTCCAATTTGGGAAAAGCCCCACTGGCACAGTGATCACATCCATTCAGAGATTAAAATTTGCCCCTCTGTAGCCTTTTCTCAGCTCACTCTGCTGGTGTTACTGGCATCACAGAAAAGCCATTTTAACCCTCATATCAATTAGATTTGCTCTAGGCAAGGTTACAGAAGATAATATACCAATAGATTTACTCCAACAAAATGACCTCTGTTCTTAACACCAGTGGAGTTCAATTTGTGTTATCAACATCAGCAGCATTTGTCAAAATACATCACTCAGACCAACCAGTATCACATTTTCTGCTACAGAAATGCTCCAATTAGCACATGGCTCAAGGCTCTGCAATTTCCTTGTTAAAAAGCAAAAAGTTATTTTTATTAAACCAGACCTGACAAACTTATGAACAATTTAGGCAGATATAAATTAGTGTTTGGCTTATTGCTCTCATTTTATTAATTATTACCAGTAGTACATTACTTGTTCAGAAAATTGGTCCTCCACCCCTTCTTCAAAGTAAACTGTACTTTGTTCAGCTTCCTGAACTCATCCCCAAGGCTTCTATCCCTCTTTACTTAGAAATTCTGTTGCTGTGCTGCTTTTAATGAATGACAGCATCATTGCTTCTCTTGCAACTCCTCTGCCTTTCAAGAACATGCTCAGAGGAACACAAATTACTTTTTAGTTCCAGAAAGATCTAGGAAAATTGTAACTCAAAACTCCATGAGATTTAATATAAATAAGTAAGACTAAATAAGACTAAATTTTCAAGAGTTATCTTTTTTGTTAAGCAGGATTCCTTTCCAAACAGCTGGAAAATAATTCTATTCTGGCAACATTTGTAACTACAACTTGCCTTTCCCAAGGGAAGTTTTGCCATGCTTTAGCAACCGAGGTGGGATACAGGATAATCTGGCATATGACAAAAAGATCTGCAGAGTCTTTGTCAGTTTGATTCACAAGATCTTTGTTATAAATAAAGCAAAGGCCTTTTACAAAAGTCCTATACAAATCCATTATGCAACTGCAGCCTTTCACCTTCACTAACCCTAAGTTCAGATTTTAAGGACCACAGGAAAGGTGGTCATATATCATATATAGCATGGATGAGCACTCAGTGTGATCCATCCAAACCCACTCATTATTCAAAATACATTCTGCTGGTTAGGTTATAGAGATTAAAGGAAAACATACATCATTACATGGCAACTGTTAATCCTGAAAAAAGCTTGGGCAATGTTGTAATTGTAGAGAAGCATGAATGATTTGAGGCTAACCCCTGCATCCAGGAGAAAGGTATGATTTAAAGTTTGGGTAAACCTCATTTAACACATGACCAAGTCCATTCTTGGAAGCATTGATACCATCCCCCATAAAAAATAAAAGTACAGAAGATGACTGTTTGCCATCAGCAGGAGCTGAAGTGCCTTTAGGTGCTTTTCCTGTTCATCTCTAATGTGAAAAACCACCTCTGGAATACAGTGAGCCAGGAGCTCCTCCTGTGAACTGCTCATGTTTCACATGACTCTGGCATGCACAGCTGAAAGGAGAATCCCTGTGATCACATACCCTGAATTTCCATCACACAAGCAGAGTTTTGGCTTCTTCAGGTCCCAGTGAAAAGCAAGTCAGCTTTTTGTCATCTTTTGTGGTTTTGCTTTTCAAAACAATCAAGTTATTTATGAGATGGCATAATTCTAAATCGATGTTAAATTGTTTTATTATTCTTCTGAATACTCTGCTGGATTCTATTGCACAAGTACAGCAAACACAGTAAGTCCAACAAGAGCTGCCTGTGCCTGGTTTTAATTCTGGTTTTGATGACAGTATTGGCATGGCTATTTGGCAGTTTGGAAAGGGTCTGGAGTTACACTTTTCAATCATGAATCCATGTTTGACATTTAGAATCTGATCCAACTCTTAAATGGATAAGAATAAGTTTTATAGAATTAATATAATTATTTTATATCCCATGACATTGGTAAAAATATGATGGTTCCTTAATACTACATATAAAATATAAAATAAATAGAGTATTTTGAAAAAGCAAGGCACTGTAATACAAAACCTCCAGCCTTATGCTACTGCAGGTACCCCAGAAGTAAAGAAGTGTACAAAGAAGTGATCTACTATATACAAATATGTTTTTATAGTTCAGAAGCATTAAATTAAAAAATATCTATGCAGAGTTTTATCTCTACAAAACTAGTCCTGACCAAATGCTGATTAACTTAATGAAAAGCTTAAGGAACAATTCCTCCCTTTATGTGTAAATTCAGTGGTGTTGGTGTCAGCTTTTCTATGATGTTACTGCAGACTGCTTCGATATCAAAGGTATTTTCCTTCATCAAGACAAGATCCTACCAATGAAACTACAAGAATTTTCATATTATAATCCAGTAATTGTATTTCTACAGCTACAGCAAAAAAGTACTTACTCCTCTGTATTTGTGAGGGGATCTGTACTGGACATCTTCTTAGATGTACTATTAAAATAAATTCAAAATGAAGAGTTCTGACACACGAAGAACAGGCTCCTACCCAGGATCAAAACTGCTGGGAAAAAAAAAAAGGAGAAACCACTTTCTGAACTTTATATGGCCATGTTATTTCCAGACATTGGAAACAATTGTATTTATTACTGATTAGTTGAAACCAAATTGAAGAAGACAACTGCCAGGACAAAATGGATATAATTCACTGCTGAAAACAGTTAACAACTTGGACACTGCTGTAGTAGTACATTTCACATCCTAACTCATTCTTAATTTATTAGGAAGAAATTAGGGTAAACCTGAATTCCTTGTGATTAAAATCTTCTAAAAAAGGAAAAAACAGACTACAATTCTAGGATGATGTAATGTAACGTCAAGGACAATCTCTTTTTTTTCCATTGGAAGTTACTTGGAAAGGGAATAGTGTTTTGTGTCTCTTGTTGTCTCATGTTTTTTTAACTTACTCTCTGGTATTTAGTGTCTCTGAACTTCTCATGTGAAGCACTTAGAACAGGCCAAAACTCACAAAATGGGCTTGCACACCAACGGGTTGATAGGAAATACAACCTTGGATGTACTGAACCATGATAATTTCAAAAAACGCTACAAAAGCATTAATGTAAAAAACATCTGTTTGTATCAGTAGCAGCAAATCTTCCTGACCTTGTGAGGTGGATGGCTGAACCCTCACATGCCACAACCCAGAACAGGAATTATTTCCAAGACAAGAGGGACAAGGAACTCTCCCAACACACAGGGAAAGATGCTCAGGTGCTCCTGGCACCAAAGTCACACCACAGAAAGGCCAAGACACAGCAGAATCCCCAGGTGCAGTGTCAGCCTTCACAAAACCACACCAATTCCTTCACGGCTGTATTTCTTGTATGAAAAAGATGTTAAACCCACTCTGGAATACCACAAATCCTGCAGTAGACACTTTCAAGTTTTGCTCACTGAAGGACCAAAACCCCCAGTGATGTGAGCACAGGGGGATACCACAGTATGGCTATATTGAGCTTTTGTCACATTATTCCCTTATTCAACATGGAAAATGAAGCAGTACCAGCAGCTGCCAGTCCCAGTGTGATTCACCTATCGGAACCACCACAGCAGAGAGGCACAGCCTCAAAGCAGTAAATTCAAGTATTGCTACAGCAGAGTTTATTACAGTGCACGGCGCCAGCCGTGTGAAAATCTATTGTTTGTGAACTTGCCTGACTTTGCCCATCCTCAGGTTACCACTGTTTACTACCAGCGCTCGCTGCCTTTGCAGCCTGTCAATACCTGTGCCTGAACACAACCATACCCCTAGAAATGGAGCCCTCACGGAAAAGAACAAAAAACCCCAACCGGTGTCAAGTGGCCGCAAAAGGGGAGAAACTGCACGGCCCCAGAGGCGAACCCCGCTCCGTCCTGGGGCGAAGCTGAGGGACAAGCAGGGGCCCGGGTCACCCGTGTGGGCAGCAGGCAGCTCGCTGTACCTGCGGGACCGCCGCCCTCCCGTGCCCCGCTCCTGCCGGCCTCTCGGTGCCCCTGCCGTCCGGCACAGCCCG
>VXBR01003728.1:265213-284927 GCA_013400215.1 Cisticola juncidis
CCAGAAAAAAACCCTCCTGTTTCTTCCTGGCAAGTCTACAGAAGCAGCAGCTACCAGTGTTTTACAGCCCTCACTGCAGCAGAAAACAGAGCATGTGCTATTGCTCAAATCCATGTAAAAGGGGAAAAAAATAAATGTAAAAAATTGCAGGCAACCTCATAAAACCTGTGGACACATTTCAATTCTCCTTTTAAGAAAATGCAAGGAACATCCTTAAATTAAAGGGTTCCTTTGTTTTCTTTCTTACAAGGAACTTTCTGATTCCTCCACTAAGCTCTGGTGGTTTTTGTTTTAGGGAATTGGAGTGGAAGGGAAGGAGCATTCAGCACTTACCTCCTGCAGGAGACACTGCAGGGTCACTCTGCACCACTGCAGATGGAGAATCTATGGAGAGGCCAAGCAGATCACTTGAGGGAGCAGATGGTTGTTTCCTGTACAGCTTAACATTTGAAAAAAAACGTGTTATTTGGGATTTTTCCCTGTGTTTTGGTTTTTAAAGGAATTTGCATAGTTTTAAACAAATTGCTGTTGTCACAAAATATAAGCTTTTAAAATCTTAGTTAAAAACTTCAGTGTAAGAGAAGATCAGCACTGTGTGTGTGTGAAATATAGCTAATGAAACAAAATATGCATGCCAGAGAAGATCAGCTTCAAAAAAAAATAAAGAAAACCAGTTCTGAAGTAGAAAATAGAAAGGACTCAATTCTAAAGCCATTCTGAACTTGTCTGGATACAGGTTTCATATTTATCTTCTGATCAGTCCTGTACAATTCTTTTCATGCTACTTACTTATGTTAATGAGATTTGATATGTACTTAGGAGATTGATTTTTTTTTCCAGTCCCATTTTGGATAGAAAAAAAGTCAAAACCACAAGGTTTCCTAGGACATAGAAAAGAGTTCCCTTCCTTTGTCCTGTGGATGTGTTGGAATTAAAAACCCAGCCAGCCAAAGGTTTAATAAAAACACATGCTTGAATCATACAGGTTTGGTAACAGCAGATGAAAAATAAACAAATAAAAGATGATGCATTTTAAACTCAGAGTCTCCTTAATTATACAAAAATGCACAGACTGCACCATTTGGATTAGTAACTAACCCAAAATGCATCCATCAAGCAAAACCATCCACCTACATAACCAGAATGTAGAAATAGTGGCTTTTCAAGGAAAACAAGACCATCTTCTACCTTTTTAATAATTGTCAGCAGTATTTATTTCAGCATTCAGAATGAATTTTCATGTCAAATCCTAGATGACTGCACAATTATGGCTTAGCAGAAGGTGAAACGTGTAAAACTACTTTGGGCAAAATAATTAACAACCATAATTATCAATCAATAAAGGACAGTCATTAAAGATTTGCTACAAGCCATTATTCACAATTCAGAAAAAGCTTTGACTCAGGGAAAAAAATCAATAGCAGTGAATTCTCAAAGTGCAGCAGTAATTCAGTCTCTAGATCATTAACAGGAAACTAATGGAAAGAACCAATGGTTTCTCATTTTTTTGCATGGCAGATAATTGTGCTTAGCTGGAGAGGCAATAACCCAGCATTTGAATACATCTCCCTCTCATTTTTCATGCCCAAGGTTCCCTCTTAGATTTGACATTATTTGCTATTTTAGTTACATGAATTTGCAAGAAATTCTGCAAGTGAGGCTTCAGAAAAATCAGTAAGAGTAGCATCAGTCTGTTGTCTCCTGTACCTCTCAACTAGACAATAAAATTCTGCATTTTAGAAGTGCATTTCTCACAAGGAAGGGTGAAAGGAAGGAGTGCAGCCCTGCAGGTCAGGAGTTCACCCTGAATTACCTCCTCCCGCTCCCGCTGTATCCTCTGGTTCTCCAGGAAACGAACTCTGTTCCGTGAGAACCTGTGAAGGGGCAGGTTAAAGGTTCAGTCCCACATTCCTGTAAGATGTGCTTCAGAAGAATATGAAACCTGCTATAATCAACTTTGGATTCTCAAAACACTCCAGAAGCACCAAACAAACACTCCAGGTGCTGTCTCAGGGGCATTTTCATTTATGGACAATCTGAGCCATTCCAGGCTGTGCTCCTGGTACCTCCCACACCAGCACAGCTGCTTTGTCCCTGGCCCCATTTTTGGGGACAGTTCCTGAACAAACCCACAGCTCCTCTGGCTGGTTTGTCCCTGTTCACACCACTGAACATCCACTGTGCCAAACCCAGCTCCTTCTGAGCAGAGCACTCCTCCAGCTGGGTCCCTGCTGTCCTCAGAGCTCTGGGAATTCCTTCCTGCCCTCCCAGGACACACCACACACCTATCCTGGCACACTGCCCTCCCATCAGGGCAGGCCTTGGCAATATTTCTATTAAAAAATGGAAACAACCCCCCCAAAAAAATCTATCTGCATAAATATGTATGTTCTAGGAGTGACAACAGTGCTACTGTGGGTGCAGAGCAGGTGTCACCCCCTCAGGTGACACTGAGTGTCCAGAAGGTGACACTGAGTGTCCAGAAGGTGACACTGAGTGTCCAGAAGGTGACACTGAGTGTCCAGAAGGTGACACACAGTGTCCAGAAGGTGACACACAGTGTCCAGAAGGTGACACACAGTGTCCAGAAGGTGACACTGAGTGTCCAAAAGGTGACACTGAGTGTCCAAAAGGTGACACACAGTGTCCAAAAGGTGACACTGAGTGTCCAGAAGGTGACACACAGTGTCCAGAAGGTGACACACAGTGTCCAGAAGGTGACACACAGTGTCCAGAAGGTCTCTGTGTTTCACCACCAGCATCCCTGAGTTGTCTGGACAGATGCACAGACAGATTATCCTGTAGCAAACTGCATTTGCTACTCAGGGTTGCTGTACTAGGGAGGTCCAGAAAAAGAGCACAGATGCATGAAGAAATAGCAGGAAAAACCTCTGCAGGTGTAGAGCAGAAAGTGTTTATCCAAAATCCAGGAACACCAAGAAGCTGCAGAGACACTAGAGGGAGGCACTGTCACACACATGAGCTGTTGGCTGCACAGTGGGAATTGCTTGGATTTAATTTGGATTCTACATTAATAACCAGAAACAGAAAATGCAGCATGACCCATCCTCCAACAACACTCAGAGTGTGAAACAGATGCAGCTCATGGAAATCAGCTGGGCCTTTACACACTCATTGTTCAGAGGGAGACCCAAAGAACAAACCTTCTGCAACACCCAACTAACCAGATTTTTATCCTTATCCCCTCTGAAGTGCAATGGATCTGCACTCAGACCCTGTACCATGCAAACCATAGCATTACAATACTACAATACAGTAATTTTCTGTCCAAATTAATCACATTTTCTATCACCATGTCTTTAGTGAGGAATCTGTTGAATTATATCCATAAGCTCTTATTTACAGTTTGAGGTTCCTGGCCTTCAGTATTCATCACTTTTAACAAAAATGTAAGCCTACATCTGACTTCAATGGATTTCCACAAAAGCTGAATAAAATTCCTTTTCTGCTTACTAAAAGGAAAAACCTCCTAAAGGAAGAAGTGAGCACACAGTTCTTTCAAGACAGCTGCTGTAAAATCCACCAACACTACAGCAGACAAGATTTAAGAGTAAATGAAAACTTAACAATGTCATGATTAGGCCCAAAGTTCCAAGTTTTAATCCCCAGAAGAGGATTAAAAAGGAAAGATGACTAAATTCTATAAATTTGCTAAGTTTAATAAAGAATAATTGCACTTGATGCATAATGATTCCTAGAACACTTTTTAGCTGTGGAAGAGATCAACTTCTTAGGATGGAAGGATATCTCCTATTAAATTAGAACACTCTCCAAAAGTATACTTGTGATATTCTGGAGAACAACTCTGGAATTTTAAGTTGAAAATTAATTTCAGTTTTGCCAGCATCCAGTGCTATAACAAACACCCAGGATGTCAACAGGAGTATTGCTGTGCTTTCATGTGTGAAAGAAAGAAACATTTTGTGCTGTAAGAGGAGAGAAGTTTCCACCCAGCTGAGAACAGCAAGCAGCTCTCCTCAGTGTGCAATGAGGCAGAAGGCTGCTCCATGGCCAATTCCTGCACTAAAACTGTCAAAATTGTTTAGAAAGGAGGACAAGTATCCTTTCCTGGAAGCACAGGCACTTAACAGAGATAAGCACCAGCACCAAAGGATTTGTAGCTGCTGGTGACAAATTCACTGGACTCTGCCGGAAAGGGACGTCAAATTGCAAATTATTTTTGTGTGCCTCTGTCTGATTTCCTGCCCATGCTTTTAACTCACTTTATGCCACTCTAATGTTTCCTAACTACTTTCCTGAACCATTTCTGAAGTGTTTAGGAGGCAGCAAACAAACCATTTCCTCTTTTTGCAATCATATTTCTTTTCTGAATTTAAGGATAAAATCTCACAGGGAGGATCAACACCAGGCATAGAAACCATCCCTCCATTAAGTGCATTTATTCAGGAAGGATTCCAAATGTGAGGAGAGAGGCCCTGCCCTTACCTTTCATGTCCCAGGAGGACATTATTCAGATCTTCATTTACTTGTATTAGCTCAACAATCACATCTTCATTCTCCACTGTCACCAACAATTCCATGATCCTCTCCTGCATCATCCGACACGTCTTGTACAATTTCTGCCCAAGGCAAAGGAAGGGAAAAAAAAAAGGGAAAAATAAATTAAAAATCCTAACTGTGCTCTCTCAGGGTGTCAGTTGTGGAGATGAATGATAAGACACTGCAGAGTCACAGGTAGCATTCTTTAATTTACAGAACCACACTCACACCAACCATTGCAAACAGAAAAATGTTTGATTTCTGCAATACAGGGGCACAGCCCCCACCACTGCATCCCTCCTACACAACCCCTGCCTCTCCACTCACCTTCATTTCTCAAGATAAAGGTGTCTCTAAAGCCCAAATTACAAATTGCAAAATAACAAAGACCCCTCTGAGTGATGCAGAGCCAATGTGATTTGATCCTGCTTGAAGCTGATTAAACTCAGCAGGATACTTGGACATAATCCTGTTCAACTTGAAGAACAGACAATATTAGTCTAAAGGTCAGAAGAGACTTGGGACAAGTCTCAAGCTCCAACTCTTCATTTAAGTGGGAAGTCTGGATAAACTTAATCTGTGGATTTTTGAGAAAGTAACACAAATCTCGGAGAATCAGCAGATAGCAGAATTATGAGAGTTTATTAAGCAGAATTTTGCATTATTGCCTGGTGAAGTGGAAGACAGGCTGTTTCTATTACTCTCCTCTGCAGATTTTGCATGATCAAAGAAAAAAATTCTTTAGCAACAGGAACTTGAACTCAGCCAACATTTTTTCTCCTTCACACTGCATTTGCAAATTCAGGCTGGCTCTGCTTAAAGAAACAAAAGAAAAGGAGTGGGGAAATGACTATTTGCACACTGCTATTCAGAAATTGCTTTGATATTCAAAGTGATCTTATTTTCCCTGAAAAAAAATACAATACTTGATGTAAATCAATTATCTATTTAAAAAGGAATTTGCATCCCTTTGCTAAATCTGTATCAGTGCTGTATTTTCAGTTCTGTACCTTCACAGCCCAGGATAAAACACACAAAAATGTGTTCAGCCTAGTGGCTGTAACTGCATTTAAAACCTTCCTGATCCACATTTTAAAGAAAGTGTATTTCTTATGACTCCATTACACAGGCAGATTGACAAGTGTCAATACTCAGTAGAGAAGGAAATTGAGACACTCATTTCAGGCATGGATTTGCCTGAAAATTGGAGTTTTACAATGCTGGAGTAGCAGCTGGAATAACAACCATCAGTGATCCCAATACATCTCTGCTAATTCTTCCCAGCTGCTGGTCTGGACCCAAATTCCTGCACATCCCTCCACTTTCTGTTCACTGTGTCTATTCACCATCCAGTACAAAAGTTGGTTATTCTCCTTGGCTGATCCTAAACTATTCTTTAATTACAGTTACTGGCCAGCACTTTATTTCCAGTGAAATATGAGATCTCAAGCCTTGTCCAAAACAGGGAGGGGAAAGAGAGGAGCCTGGTCACTAATGAAGATAAAGAACTATAAACACATTACACAATGTGTAACAAGGTGGACAAGTTCACCGTGTTATAGTTTTTATTGAGGGACTCCAGATAACCTGGAGGACTAAAATCAATGTCTCCAACTCACTCAAAGTCTAAACAAGCAGCTCTTTCAAGGAAGGATTTTGTTCTGTGACAACAAAAGTCCAATCCAAGCAACCCAGGTAGTGCCACAAACAAAAAGAGAACATTAAACATTGTTCAAGGAACAGGCTGGCCATGCCTGATGTTTTACACCCCTCTGTGCACAGGGGAAAAAGAACAGAAAGAACAAGAGTGAAAGGAATGAGTTTTCATTCACTCTCCCACATATTGGAATCCACACCCTGTCCTCAACCTTTTGCCAACAATTTTATTACTGGGAGTGTCAATGAGAATCCACTGGTTTACTGTGGGCAGCTGAAGCTGTTCTCTTGCATACAGAAGTGCCACAGCAGGAGACAGGAAATAAAAGACAATTTTTTTTTCTGTTTCCCAACTTTGTCAAGGACTGGACAGAGATGGTCAAGCATAATTAACCAGTGGGTTCCCAACAACACCCAGTAAGGGCTCATTGCACAGGAAAATTTCTACTGGGCAGGAGAAGTGCACTTAAGGCTTGCAAAAATTAGATCAGTTCTTCAAAACACTTAATGCTGCAAAGCTGCCAAAAATCCTTCCTCATTGCAGCAGTTTGGAGGCAAGGTTAGAAACAGAAGATGTGGTAAAAGTTTTTTAATTTCTCGCAGACAACATAAAACCAAAAAGCTTCCATTGACATAGGTCACTACTGCAATGTAAACTACCACTGTACTTTTAATTTCCAAGCTGGAAAACACAGCACAAGCACTTCCTATCACAGGAGGGGCATGTCCAAGTTCACTGTCACATCTCTGACTATTGCAATCCACCTCCTCCAGGCTACACTTTAGGAGCACATGAATTCCTCTGCAGCTCCCAACCTTTGAGGTCACACACATAAAGCAGGTTTCATATCCTTCCCTGGCCCCCAGCCTGCCTCTGAGGGACTGTGACAATAAAGGGAGCCCTGCAAGCTGCAGGAAGGATATGAGAGAGCCCCTGTGTCATCCCCTGCTCTGCAGCTGGAATGTTCTCGGGGCTGTTTGACAGACCATGCTCCACACAGAATGCTCCATTATGAAATTCCTTTGCCATTGGAATTCCCTAGAGCTTCAATTTGCATTGCAAGCTGTATTGTCCTTTCCTGACTATCGAGATGTCAAGAGAAAGAAAGTCTCAAGAAAGCTGAGTAAAATCAGAGATACAAACTTGTAGTTGGGTTCTATTTGTCAATTTGAATCCAGATGTTAAAAATAAGATGTGACACTTTAAAAGCAGCTACAAGCAAACCAGTATCTCCTACCAATGAATCATCATGTACCTGTAAAAGATTCATATCATCCAGATTTTCAGAGCCAGGAACATTTTCTTTCAGTATTGATGACATGACTCTCACGTTCATTTTTGCCATATCCAGTTCACTGTACAGCTTCCCGATCTGTTGGAATTCAACAGGAGAATATTGTGTAGGTAAAAAGAGCAAGCAGAATAATTCTTACCTCTAATACACACTTTCTTTCTCATTAGGTACAATATAGACTTAATTAGCATTATTTCACTCTGGTAACATGCCATGGAAATGAATGGAATTAGTTCAGGCTTTAAATGTGGACTCAAACTAAGATCCAAGCCTGGTAGCATTACTTGTTTTCCTGGCAGTTAATCCTCTCACTGAGCTCCTCCTTTTAGTTACATACAGGGCAAGCAGGAATGAAAGAGAACTTTCCTTTCCTTCCTGCTTTGTACAACAACCCCTTCACACGAGCCTTGTGTCAGAGTGTTTGGCTTTCTCCCTTATCTCTGAACGAGCTTTTATCACTCTGCACAACAAGATGGGATTAGATACCCACTCTAGCAGTAATTCTACAAACCTGAGAGCAGGAGCCCTGTGAGCTGAGGGTCCCCTGTGGCTCCCAGGCTGCTCAAGCCCCATTCCCAGCCCATCCCACCCTCCCCATGAGCTGCAGACCTGCTCTGGAGTCAGCAGCAGCGTGGGGCCCGTGGGCAGAGGCAGCAGGGAACGCCTGGCAGGGCTGGCACAGCATGGGGATGGCTTTGCACAAGGCCCAGCTGAAATCTGAAAACACAAAATAACCAGGATTTGGGGTGGACAGAACTGCAGCAGGCATCCTGCTGGGAGAGGAGCATCTCTCAGCCTGCACAGACAGGCAGGAGCTTCCTCATGGTCACTGCTCCCAGGGAACTGGGTGGGCAAGTCCTGGTTACAGAAATAAATCTCGTGGCTATTCTGTTATGAAATGAGGCTTGGAAATAAAATATCTTTAGAAAGGGTTTGCAAGTAAGTTCCATCACAGGATGACGTGGGAATGGGTCAAGAATGGGCTGGCAAAGAATAATTTAATAATTTAAATAATTTGGCCATCTAAAAGCAAGGAGTCCTTCCCAGAGTGCCACTACAATTTTGCAGTGAAGAACAGTTTGGAATGTGCTCCACTTGGAAGCAGCAGAAGGGCTGGAGGGCTGAGTCTGGGTCTCCACAGAAGGTAAAATAATACAGAAGGTAAAATACAGAAGTCTCCTGCACTGAAAAGCAGGAGCAGTCTGAGAAAGCTTCACCTGCATTGCATCTGAACTGACTGCCAAAAAAATATTCAAATGTAAACCCCAGGCTCTCCTACACACTACAAACCCTTCACTTCCTGAAGACTGAGGTAAAAAAACTGTGTTCAGGTCTGCTGAGACAAAGAGAAGGTTTGCCACTGATTTTAACTGGCAAGTATATGAAGTAGACAAAGTAATCTGATACAGTAGATGAGGGAAAAAAATTAGTATCTACTGAACATTTTTCACACAGCCTGTTCAAACAACCTTTAAATACAGAAGCTTTTGTGCACTCCACTATTCAACCAGCAGATCACACTCAGGATAAATGTAAATTATTCCTGTCTACACTGATTATAGACATTTAATTTTGTATCTGTGAGATTCCCTGCAGTGATGGAGGCTTTCACACTGCCCAAAGCTCTTGTGAAAATTCTTCTTACAAAAAAAAGAAAGAAATCTAGAAAGAATGGCATTAAAGCATGTACTGTATTTTCTGTTGCTGCACAATGCCCAAACCATACTTATATTTAATGCCCTAAATGCCACACAATACTGCCTATGCCATAGGCCTAAATAACATTTACTGTGCAAAGCTGGAGAGATATGCAGACAATAATCTTTTCTTATAGATTTCTACATCTCTCCATTTAATCTTCAAGATAGATGATGTTTATATTTTCAATAGTACACATTTTTGTGAACATCTTACTCATTTTTGTTGAGGCTTTCAGAAGCTGACAAGTTTGGAGCAGTAAGCACTCATTTATTTTGAAGTAAACAGCATGCACAAATCTTGGAAAGTCTCAAGACAGAGATGCTTCATTTCTGAGAACAAACCCATGAATCTGTACTTGGAAATGATATAAACTACTATATAGGTCAGGTTTCTTTGTTGTTACCTTAGCTTTTATAACTGAAACTCACATGCTTAAATAGTTTGGTCATATTCTGCCTTGAAGCATTTAAATTAAAAAAAAAAACCAAAACAGATCAAACACGCCCTCTGTGCCCCATAAAATGAACACATCCCATTTCTGCAGTGTCCTTGTACATCCTCACCTTGGATCCACCAGTGCTGGTGTCAGAGGATGGAAACTCCACTCCTTTCTTCAGCAGTTCCAGGTAAACCTCTTTTACTTCGCTCACATCCACCATCCCTTGAAAACCTCGTGCCCAAACCTGGTTTGGAAACATCAGGGACAGCAAGAGTCACATAAATGGTCAGTCAGTGGGTCAGACAAATGCTTTTAGGACTTGTGGTCCTACAAACAGGTCCTACAAACAGGCCATTCCCTTCTTGCACTCTGGATAACTCCATTCAGTGCCACAGGAACCACAACAGCTCCAAATTAAGGTTTTTGGAAGAGGTTCCCAGATTTAAACAGCCTGCACAATGAACCATTCCCCCCGTGGCAGAGACACTGTGAGCACTCACAGCTCACCCCAGACTCACCATGATAAAGGTCAGGATTTTCTCCTGCATGTCAATGGGCAGGTTGTACCTTGGGTTCAGCAGTTTCACCAGCTTGTCTTTGCAGAATTCCTTCTTCACAACTAAAGACTGGAATCTCGGGCCACAGTTCTCCACACACATCTCCAGCAGCTGCACACACAAAAAACCTTCTGTTACACAAAGAATAGGGGGGAAAACCCACACAACTTGATGGCTTTTGTTTCTTTTTGTTTAATTTGTTTCAAGGAGTTATAGTGAATAATAGGAATGGATATGAAGAGATAACTCACTAGAATGCCTGATGGGGTCACTTGAGGGAAACAGCAGCTCCCTGTGTGCTCTCTCATACCCACAGTCCAAAGGAGCTGTGACAGTCAGAGTGACACCATTTTTAACAGAGGAGCATGGTCACACTTGTTTCTATGTCACTTGTTTCTATGAACACAAGGTAGGTACCTGAACAGCAGGAAATCTGCCCAATATCTTAAAAAAAATGACTTGTATGGGTTCAGCAATGGAATTAATTCACTGCCTAGCACATAGGTACCCTGGTCTGACAGATCCTGAAGAGCTCTGCAAGAGAAGAAAATCAGATTACTAAATGCCTGTCCTCTAATCTGCCCTGTAAGTGAGAGAATAATGATAAAATAGGAGAGAACAAATTCACCAGCTTGGAGCAGTTTCTGCACGCGTTCCAAAGGTCACATTGATTTGAAACAGATGAACTGAAACGTTCCAATTGTCAGATTCATCTTCATGAAGGAAGTTCTGCTTCCAGCAGCCTGCCTCAAATGCTCAGAGCAGGATCCCTGCAAGCACCACGCTGCCCTTTCCAACACAGCAGGATGTGCTGAGCACACAATACCTCTCCCTTGTGCATCTGGGGGTGGCTGATTACAATTCCCATTTTGCAGGAGAGATGCCAAACTCTCCCAGTACATCCCAGTCCCCTGGGACTTGACATCAAACTGGGGTCAATCAGATCAGGTGCAGGATCAGGAACAGAACTCATCTTGCCTGGCCCAAATCTGAAGAGTGATCATGACCCACACAGGGAAAAATGGTCACTCTTGTGCTTCCTTCTCTTCAATTGTAGCTTCTTTTTTCCCATCAGTGTAAGAGGGAAGATAGAAAGGTGAAAGCAAAGGGCTGACATTAACAAAAGGCTGCAAAGTTTCATGTGTTTTGAGACAAAATTCCTCTGAATCATGTAGCAGGCAGGGCATACTCTCAAAAGGAACAAGTATTTAAAGGATGATATTGTGATCTTGATAAAAGCAGGTTAAATACACTCCCCTACTCAAAGCAGACTACCTCTGACTAAGTGAAACCATTTTAGTAATTCCTTTTCTAGCCTCAAGACTCAGGGATTTTTCTCTCAGTGTGATCAGAAACTTACAGGAGAACAAGTTTAAGACTGGGAGAAAATATATTGCCAAAATGAAAACAGGGTAGAACAGAGAGACACGGGCAGGCTGCTGTGCAAAAAGCTAACTGAAAGATAATTACAACAACATCTTGGCTCAAAACATTACTTTTCATAGAGAGCACATGAAACATAGGCTAATAAGCCAAGTCATTTGCCTGTGCAGTACTTCAAAGATGCTTTGTGTAAAATATTTTCAACCCAGTCCATGGGAAACTTGTTATACTACTCCCTATTATTAATTCCCTGCTTAGGGGACTGCATATTTATTTACCTGCTGAATGAAAGTACTGAACTAATGGTCTGGATCCTCCACTCAATTATGCCAGCCCAGCCCACTCACTCAGGGGAAAGCTAAGCTGGTATAAGAAAAATAAGAATTTGGCTCAATTATTTTTAACTGGACTGTTCATGAACAAGCCACTTTCATGCTAACAATACCTTTCATTAGAATTCCAAAATGAGTATTTATCATGCACACAGGACTCCAGTGCAAATAGGATTGCATAGACCCCAGCACTTCCACTGGAAGGAACAGATCCAAGCTGGCCAAGCCAACCACAGCACAATGGAAACTCAACAGAAACTTGTTTTAATAATGAAACTGGGAAATTAACTTCAATCAAACCATTAAAACAATGGCAGACAGGATGTGAGAAGTGTTGGAATGGACAGAGCTGCTGTGTTCCAGGATAACTGATCTCGGAGAGGTGCAAAAAAAGCAAAAACTGCGTCACCCAAGGCCTCTGGTTCACAGAAATAAAATTATAAAAGGCATCTACAGAGAGGTGAAGCCAAGGAAATGGGGGAAGTTGGTGAGTACAGCAGAAAGTCAGCTCTGTTCCTTTATCAACAGAGCCCTCCCTCAGCTCCAGGACTCAGAGCACTCCAAGGCAGCAGGGTCTGGTGCACAGAGCTGAGCAAGAGGCACTGATCAGGCACTGCTCAGCCCAGGGTGGCTGCAGGAAAACCCAGCCCTGTTGCCATGAGGTTTTTCCCAGCTTTGCTGAGCGTTTCATATTAGGAGAAGTCTGTACCTTCTCACCTTTTTAATGTAAACACAACTATGTTTATGGAACAGAGCCATTGTTTTACATTCCATGCTGGGACAAACAAGACTGTGTGACATCCCCTTGACCAATGTGGTGGGGAGGTGTTGCCATCAGGGTTTTCCTAGCTTTGCTGAGTGGATATTTGCATATTAAGGAGAAGACTGTACCTTCTCTACCTTGCTCTTTTAATGTAAACACAACTATGTTTATGGACATTGCCATTTTTTTACATTCCATGCTGGGACAAACAAGACTGTGTGACATCCCCTTGACCAATGTGGTGGGGAGATGGGAACTCCATCCTCCAATCCACAGGCTTCATACCAAATCTATAAAAGTGCAGTTTTGTAAATAAAGTGGGTCCCCCTACTTGCACACTCTGTGAAACCCAGACCTGTGTCCCAGTCTCATTTCCCTGGAAGGCCCACACAGTGATACAGGTGAACAGAAGAACAGTTTGCTTTTTCAAATTTCTGGGAAATTTTTCAAATTGCAAGGGAAACAAGGCACTAATCCACCTGCAGGATTGCCCTGCACTGAGCACAGCCTGCCCAGCTGAGGNGATGGTACTCTTTTAATTGAGGAGCTGGAGGACTCTCTCATGCTTTTGTTTTTTAGATCCTCCTCTTTGTGGAATGTTAATTTAACAAACTCAAATCTGAAGGCCACACGTGCCATGCTAATTTTTTTCTGAATCAGAAAAAAAAAATTATACACAATTAAAAGGAAAAGTGAAAATATTTTTAGGAAAAAATACCCATCAAAATTTAATTCTAAGCAATTATAGAATGGCTTATGTTGGAAGGGACCTTCAAGATGAATTAGTTCCAATTCCCCTGCCATTCACTAGATCAGGTTGCTACGAGTCCCATCCAACCTGGACTTGNACCTGCAGGATTGCCCTGCACTGAGCACAGCCTGCCCAGCTGAGGTCTGCAGCTGCAGGATGTTGTTTCCAAGGGCAGCATTTAAACCAAACCGGTAGGAGCAGCTCCTTCCATGCACCAATTACAGTGCAAGGGCTGGGGGAACTTGACCAAAGTTCAGCATTTCAAAAACTCTGAATTCTCAGAACAAGAGTTCTGAGAATTCAGAGTTTTTGAAATGCTGAACTTNGGAAAAGTGAAAATATTTTTAGGAAAAAATACCCATCAAAATTTAATTCTAAGCAATAATAGAATGGCTTATGTTGGACGGGACCTTCAAGATGAATTAGTTCCAATTCCCCTGCCATTCACTAGATCAGGTTGCTACGAGTCCCATCCAACCTGGACTTGAACATTTCTAGGGATGGGGCATTCACAATTTCTCTGGGAAAATTACTTCCTTCAAAATATTTTCCAACAATATAATACAGAGGTGAAACAGCAATTTAATCCTAAATTTCTGCCCACTGCTNACTTGACCAAAGTTCAGCACTTCAAAAACTCTGAATTCTCAGAACAAGAGTTCTGAGAATTCAGAGTTTTTGAAATGCTGAACTTCAGTGTTTTTCAGAATTCACGTTCCCAACACTGAGATTTGGATTTCTTTTGTTCCCGCTCAATGTCCTCTTCTTCTTTGTCAACATTACCATAAAGCATAATAAAATGCTTTATTATAAGCATTTTTATTATTATATTTCATTATTATAAATATTATAAANTGGGGCATTCACAATTTCTCTGGGAAAATTACTTCCTTCAAAATATTTTCCAACAATATAATACAGAGGTGAAAGAGCAATTTAATCCTAAATTTCTGCCCACTGCTTTGAATGCAGGAGTGAGAGGGACACATTCAATAAAGAATTTCCCCACGAGCTGTTCAGCTCCTGAGACCTTACAGGAATCAGAACTGCAGCAAATGCTTTCCAAAACCAAGGGAGATGCATGCAGGCAACTGAACAGCTGTCTCAGTGCTCATTACATAAACAAAATTTATGTATCTAAAGCCTACCAGCAGTAAAAAGTCAAGTTACACACAGTGTTGGATTCCTGCCTGAAAGTTCTAATCCTCTCCACTGTGATTGCCCAACCAGCAGTGCCAGCCCTGATCTCAGAGTTATCAAAGGCTGAGCATGAGGCAACTCCAGCCCTGACACAAACACCTCCATCCATGTGATGGGACTGAACTTCAGCAGCTCAGAGCTCCTGAAGCCAGGCCAGGGCCAGCAATCCTCAGCTGGCACTCAGCCCTCCTCCTCCAAACAAATACAGCATCACCCAAGAGCCAGGAGGAGAACAAGGCAGGAGGAGAACAAGGCAGGAGGAGAACAAGGCAGGAGGAGAACAAGGCAGGAGGAGAACAAGGCAGGAGGAGAACAAGGCAGGAGGAGAACAAGGCAGGAGGAGAACAAGGCAGGAGGAGAACAAGGCAGGAGGAGAACAAGGCAGGAGGAGAACACCCTGCTGAGATTTCACCCATCTCAGGCTGATGTGCAGCTGAGCTGCTCCCAGGAGGATTTTCACTCTCCACTCTCTGTGTGTATCCTCTGGGAATGAGCTCCTCAAGCAGCTTCATTAGAAATATTAAATTCAAGGGTGTCAAGGTTGAATAGATAGAAGTGGATCAAAGTGCACTTTTAAGAAATGTGATTTGTAGATCCTTCTTATTTTTATCTACTGTAGGTAGGAGAGACAATCTGATGTAGTCTCAAGGACCACATTTACTGTAACAAATACAGGCACTAACAGTTCATCCAAAAAGAACCCTTATTTTTGCAAAACTTTGGGAGGAAAACAATTTTTAAGAGATGAGAGTTGCACAGGAAGGGAAGGCTTTGTATTTCAGGAATTGAAATTCTTTTTTTTTTCCATTTGCAATCAATTGCAAATAAGCATTTCAAAATGGAAAACAGGAACAATTTCATTAAGGCAATTAAGAAGATAAAAACAGAAGATACAGCACATAAGAAGAGTGATGTGGGAAAGGTAAAAGCCACACATGGCCAGCAATGAGGTCATCAAAGGAAAGATTTTACATGTGCTGAAAATATGGGGAAAAAAAAAAGAAAAAGGAAAAAACTCAGAGGGAGAGGCAAAGCACAAAAGATCTTACATAAGAACTGAAACTGGAAAGAGAGAGAGAGAGGAAAGGCTGGAACTTATTCAAATGAAAAAGAAGGAAACAAGATTAAGGAATAGAGTGAGAAGAAATCTGCAAAAAGAAAACAGCAGCTGGGCCAAGAGGATGTGACAGGCAAGTTAGAGGTGTGCATGGGAGTGGGTGAGCACAGAGAAAGGGGCTGAACAGGACAGGAATTGCAATCCCAGCTAGACCCTCTGCAGGCTCCACCTGCACTAGAATGAGCTCCCAGGTCAGTGGGATAAAGTTCTTCCTGGGATAGACACGGAACAAGATCCTTCTCCCACTTTTATGTGGTCAAAAGCCAAGCTATAATGTCACCTTGGGTATATCTGCTCTGAAAACAGCCAAGGAACAGCTCCCAACCCCAAACCTGGGTTATCAGATAATCCCAGCAGGGCCTTGCTGCACAAGGGCTGCAGGACACAGATCTGATTGCAGGTTCTGGGGAAACTCAGGGCTCCCATTATGCAAACAACACAGAACACACAAAAACGTGACTCATGAGACAGTGGAGGAGGAAAGCAGGGAAGAAGTGCGGAAATGGAGCCAGCTGAAGGTCTATATTGACATGTTTAACAATCATCTGCATCTCTAACTTGTCAGGAGACATTTGGGCGATTGCTAAGCGACCTAAAATTTGGCACCTTCCATCACCCATCTTCTTTAATCACTTCTCAGCACATCTTGATACAGACATGATTTTGCACAACAAATACCAAACCCATGAGTAATGGCACTTACTGATGCAGACAGGCCTCTAAAACCTCAAAAAAGGAAATGGTGAAGAAAATACTTCCAGCCAATTAACACAAGACTAAAATCCTCAAGAACTTAAAATACAGAAGATATGACTCTTGGCACAGTTGCACTATTGGTAGTCAAGAGTGATTCAAATCAGGAACTTAGGACAGTATTAGAACTGCCTGCATTAACCTACTCCAGTAAATCTTAAACTGAAATCACAACAGCTCCCCAAAGCCTGGGGCAGCTCAGGAACACTGTCAGATTCTAGGATCTGACACATTATCCCAAGTGAGGATATTCCCAGCCACTCCAACCTTTGGCCATAAACCTGAGCTTCACACAGCTCACCCTGCCTCTCCCTCCCTCCCTGAACTCCCCATGGTTACCTTTTCCTTCAGTTTATCATTTCTGTGTGATAACATTTCCTTGTACCAAGCACGTATCACACATTCCACACTGTGCTTGGTTTTACCAGGGTGAACACAAGGTGAGTACCAGAATGGTCAAATGCAGCTTTTAGGTAATATCCTGACCTCTGTGGGACTGGGTGGGGCTCTCACAGCAGGACAGCCACTGGAGCAAGTAAGAATTATCCTAGTTTTACACACAACAAGGTAGCTCTTCCTTCCCACCCCCCACCAGAATTTGCATCATCCAGGAGTCCATGGAATGCCAGCAAACCATCTGATCTGCACTGTGGCAGACAAACAACACAAACTGAAAACATCCTGGAGAGTTGTGTCAGGGGTAATTTGCATGCCACCTTATCGTTTGGACTGTTTACCTTCTTAGTGTCTAATTAATATAAACATAGCTGTACTTACAGACAAGGTAAGCCTGATCTCCTTGTGGTTACAGTTTTTGGAAAGCTTCTTCTTCAGTGCTTTAACTGCATCTTTAGGCCTGTGACAAGGAATGAAAGAGGAGAAGTCACCAGTGAAGTTTTCTAGTTCATAACTTCATCCAACAACCAAAAATACCAGCCTGAGATACAGGATCAACCCCCTGTGTTTACACCCACATAAAACCAGAGCAATTACCCCATTGATTTCAGCAAAATCTCTTCAGCACTGAAGTAGAGCAACAAAGCAGTGAATCAGGTTTGTTACTGCAGACTGTGCATTACTCCAGAGACTTGTGAAGAGAAATAAAGTTAGTCTGCTCCAAAATGATATTTTTGCAGTGCTGTACAATAGAATTTCTTATCTAGTTTTTATGGCCATGAAAGGAAATATTAATTGCCAGATGCATCAAGAGTTGACTGGTAGTTTTCAGGTATGATGCAATTAGAAAATATTCTCCTGGGAGTGCTGTCAGGAGTAGGGATGTCATGGATAACTTCCAATCTTATAATTGCAGGATGCACTTAAGTCATCTGAGTAATTACCATGGATGGATGGACAACCCACTCCAGCCCAGAGATAGGGGCATTTCTAACCCAGCCATTTTCATTTCTATATATACACCCCGTATCTTTTAACTATCTGTGTAGGAGGAAAAGGGAAGATGGTATCCAGGTTATCACATGTGGGAAGCAGTTTTGCCTCATTAACATGGACTGCCTACAGTGTACAATTATTAGGACCAGCCCAAAGCTCATGATCAACATAAACAAGATGTCCTAACATCTCTTTAGGATCTCTCCAGAATCTAAGATGGAGCAACAGGCCCAAAAACAACGTTTCACTAAAAAGAAAAAAAAAAGAAATCTTTGTTGAAAGCATTTCAAAGTGGGTGTTTACCATTATTATTATTGCATATTTTAGTTTGATGAGATATATACTTCATGAAAAAAAAAAGAAGACATTTCTCTGTTTTTCTTAATCATATGTCACACCCAGGCACATCAGTAGAGCATCAAGTGATGGATGGGAGCACGAGAGTGGAGAAGAAGTTTCTCCTGCTTGCTTCCCTCACTGGAGCATCTGGAAATGCTCTGGTCAGGAGCTGGATATTGCATTAAAATAACCATTTGCCTAATTAGATGCAGCAGCTCTGCTGCCCCTACTATCCTGTTACAGACTGGGACTGGTAGTAGCTGCCTAGGAGGAAGTTACAATAAATTCTTCTGTAAGCCTAAGCTGTGCACAAGAGGAAACAGTTTATTAAAAAAGGCCCTGTTGCATGGAAACTTTACATAAAAACTAACACTGAGGGTCAAAGCCTGCTGTTGCTTATGGCAGTAACCAGAAGGAAGTAATTATTATTGACATTCCAAGCACTAAGCTCTCCAATGGTGAGAGTGTGGAATCCAAAACAATGAGAGGAAAGAAAAGCTGATACAGAAAAGAAAAAAAAAAAAAAAAGACACCTGTGCAGAACGTAAGCCATACCTCATTGTCCTGGAGAAAACTCTTCAGGTAGTGTTAAAACATGCTAGAATGAATTCTTGCAATGCAGTGCTGAAGCAGATCTTACAAGAACAAGTTTTCTTTTTTTTTTCCCCTTTTACAGGTGGAAATAAGGAAGCTCAGAACATTAAGGGGCTGAGCAAACCTAAATTTGGGTGCTCGGTAGGAGAGCCCAGCTCAGCCCTGGGTGCGCACCAGGCGGGGATGGAGGCGCTGCAGGGACCCCAGCCCGGCACCGGCAAAAGCCACGAGTTTTATTTTATTTTAAACAGCCTTGGAAGCACCCAAGCGCCCAAAGCCTTTCCCAGGAGGGTCTGCAGAGCACAGGGGGACCCGCTCAGCCCGACGAGCAGTACAGGCTGTACAAAACACATCAGCCTCAGACGAGGAACCTCTGTCACCGCCTTTCTCTATGGGGCAGAACCTCCGAGCCTGATCCCCGATAGCCCCGACGGCCGCGGGACAGGCAGGGCTTTTCCCCGGCCCCAGAGCTCTGTGCTCCTGTGCTGGTTTGTTTGGGTCACTCCACATCAGTGAGTGCCCTGTGCCCTGCCCGGTGCCGCCCCGAGCCCCCGGCCCGGCTTTTCCTCGGCCCCAGAGCTCTGTTTGGTTTCGGGTCTGGTTTCGCACTGGTTTGTTCGGGTCACTCCACATCAGTGCCCCGTGCCCTGCCCGGTGCCGCCCCGCTCCCCGGCCCGGCTCACCCCTCCTCCGTGGCGTTGATCACGTCGCAGATGTGCATGAACTGTCCCCACTCCTCCGCCTGCAGGGACCCCAGCGTGGCCCGCTCTGAAAGGCCAAGGGAGCCGAGGGTCAGCGCCGGCCGGGGCCGCGCTCCGCGGGGCCGCTCCGCGGTACTCACCCACCAGGCTGCCCACGGCCGTGCCGAACGCGTCCCGCGGAGCCTTCCCGAAAGCCATGGCCGCTGCCGCCGGCGTCCCG